>JBAJNP010003698.1:0-37788 GCA_036877545.1 Yasuhikotakia modesta | reverse complement strand
GAGTCACGTTCTGTGGGTCATTTATCATTTTATTATCATTTAATGCAAGTACAACAAGATCAGATCACAAATTACTTGCTTTTACAATACGTCAATTATGTTATTAGAAACAGGACATTTCATCTTCCAATCACATCCATGACACATCTTTGGTGATAATCACATTTGAATTCAGCTTTCTGTCTGTCTCTGCACTGACTGCAGTAGCTTAGTATCATCTGAAGCACCAGTTTGCCAAATTACATCTTTATTTTGAAATTTACGGATTATTTTACATTATTACGTAGCTGGATCTGTCATATTTACCATGCTAGCAATTTGAAAGGTAAAATCGGGGCGAACAGGATGTATAACACGTGGATCAGCGCTTGTCTGTGTTTCCATCTTCATTAATCCTCAGAAACGGATTTGCAGACGAAAAGAAAAAACGTTATATAACTTAAAGGCGAGAAAAACCATGAGTGAGTCAAACTGGACACAGTTGTGCTTGGACAGACACGCTAATTATTCAGTCTGTTGAAATTTTGACGTTGATATTTCAGAGTTACATAGCAAATGACCCAAACGTCACATAATATTGACTTAATAAAAATAAAAAAAAAAACATTGTTACAACTGAAACACAGCATTGAAAAGGCAATTATGCAGCAGTTAAAATATCTGTAACTTTCTAACATTTTTATTGGTTGAGGACAGGAGAGGGGGGATTATTTCAGAGGGGGTCAACTCTGTCCAGAAATGAGACAAACAAACACAAACTGTTTCCTACAGAACACACTGACTTAAATCTGCATGAAAGAAATCATTTAACACTTTAAATAAAGATTCACGAATTAGAGCAGTAAAGGGAGTTACGATCGCAAAACAACAGCAGGTCATTCATTACGCTGTAACCTTTCAAATGAACCGGTTAAACTGACAAATGCGTAGCGTAAAGGAAGTGTATTGTATGATATGACATCACTTTTAGCCATCGTGAATGTTATTGTCTTACAATGTAATGAGTACAAGACAAAAAAAGGAAGACAAAAATAGCATATCATAAGGTTTGCTAGGAATTCACAACAAAGTGTTTGGTTTTGTTCATATAAAAGTGTTGTTTTTTATGAACACACAGGGCCGACATTTTGGTTTTGCTGAAGTTACATAACAGAAGACGATACTGCATTTTTTCTAATTAAAAGACTTAGAGCTTGTCTCCATACTCAAAAGTTGTTCTCTCTACAACAAGCTAACATTAAATTGTTGTGTTTATCTTACTGACACATCCGTCTCACAGCGAGACACCCAAAGACACAGACTAGAATTGCATTAGACAGACAACTTTCTAACCCTCTACTATTAGAAACAAACTCGACGTATGATGAGTCAGGGACAGCGTTTAAACCGGGTTTGCAACCAGAACTTGTCATTCCAAGTATTTCCAAGCTCACCATGGGATGGTGACGATGACATGCTAGCTTCAGTGACGCAAACTGTAAAATTAACCTCGACAAACTAATGTGTGAAAACCGAGCGTTTCGCTAAGCGAACGAACCTACGCGCTAGTCGCGCTAGAAAACGTCGTGTTAGGAGAACATGAATGAAGCCTATGTCTACCAAATATACATTCAGTCAAGAGTTACTGTGTCGTTTGTCTTGTGCTGGTTTATACAACAGTCCGTTTTCATTCAGCCATGTTAAGAAATGTTTTTCTTTCCGAGCAGCACATCTGTATGTCCACAAATTGCATCGATACAAATTAATGATAGAAACGTCTATTTTACTCACGTCTTTAGATATGTACACGTCATCGTTGCACTGTGATATTTTCATTGTTATCAAAAAACAAGAAACAGGAACAACACAGTTACATTATAGCATCATACACCAAATTTTCGCATGCTTTTATTTACGTTTAGTTCGGATTACTTAGAATTTACTTTTAAAGAAGCAATACCAGAAAAATAGTCTCAGCTTTGGGTAGTGATGTTTGATGAACGTTTGTGGAACATTTAAAACACTGAAACAGTTCTTATTGTGTGAATGAGACAAATTATCTATCTGTAATGTCAGATGGTTGAGTTTCTGTGGATACAAACTTTGTTCCTTTAGTCAGTCTATTTAAAACAGAAACAGGCTATTCTAAGTTTATCCTAAATGACTTTAAATGTACAATTAAGCCGCCTAAGAGGGTCTAAACTCGTTCGCCGTCACAGATTTCCGCAGTGAACTCAAAAATATATTATTTAATTCATATCACAGTTTCACAACGAAATAAAACTCTGCTTTGAAAATCAGAAACGACCAAACAAACCACATTAAAACAGATTTAGCGTCTGTGAAACACACGACTCGTTCGGAAAGCATGTGATATTAAACCGCCGTAAGGAATCGCCAAACATGCTTGGCGTGGCCACACCCTCACAAACGAAAGCAAAAAAACGGTGATGGAAGGGCTGTCATATTCTGCCAAATTTCGTGTTAGTTTTCTCTCCCTGGTGCAAGAGCAGAACGCAGAACGCAGGTCGTTTTACTACAAACTCCTTAGTTACGTGCCGGGTATGTTTTTCAACATTGTTCATATAGACATACATACAGTACAAGGGAGAGGGGGTTGCCATGGAAACCCCGGTTAAAACAGGAGGCGGGGGGTGGGGGGTGTGGCCTTCGGACCGGGTGGCTCCTCAGTTCATCTGCTCGAAGAATTTGTAGGTGGGGTTTTCGTAGCCGTGATTCTGCATCTTATTAAGTTGCCTTTCCTCCGGAGACAGCATGGGGTCCACCTGTGAAGAGAGAGAGGGCGAGAGAGATAGAGAGACAGGGAAAGAACAGTTTAAAATGAAATATACACATACAAGCGTTTTAACCAGCCAGCCATCTGAGATCGATATGGCAGCGGCTTTTAAACGCAGAAGAGATATTAAAAATTCATGGAGTGATGTACAAACGTTTGTATTTTGTGTGTGTTTGCTATAAATAAAAAGGATTCGGTTGTTTCACTTTCCATTTCATACATTTTTAAGTTTTTAAGTTAAATCCTGCAAATTTCTGGCGATTACAAGGATTAACTATCCGAGTGAAATGGTAATTAAAATATGCCACAGATTTTGTCCCTCTCTTCCTGTTGTGACGTCATGCTCTCAAACTGATGGTAAACGACTAGAAATAAATTTGATGTCCTACATAGGAAAATGAGCTACGAAAAAGCTGGAACACGACTCTCTGTTTGAAATTAAAATTGCAGGTCATTTTATTTTTCGTGGAAGTTGATCTCAAACGTTCTGGGCAAAAAAGTTGAGGCAAATATGCGAATCCGTCCATCTTCACAGTCAGCGCTTTAGAAGAACCCTCACCTCTACTATACCATGACTGATGGTTCCATACGGCTTACGGCGGACTAGCAACAAGCTGATGACCATCACCATGGCGATGGCCACGGCAACCACCAGCAGCCCCACCATCGCCCCCCGGTTGAAGGTTTCCAACACGTCCGGCTGCTGCGGTAAACAAAAACACCCACAAAAAATTAAACTGACTGTAGTTTTATTTATTATCATTTATTTTAGCATTTTTTACATTTTAATTGATACACTGATAATATTGGTTGATTCTTTAGACCACAATAACCGTCTTTTGATCGCATTTCACTTGTGTACTGTACTACAAATTCAGTTTGCAAATGAAATTAAACCCAATATAAGGTTTATAAAACTATTTTAAGGTCATAGTTCACCAAATAATGCATTTAGACACAAACCAGCTCGTCTCTCTGAATTCCTGGAGATTTGTAGACCACCTGTTTCAGGTCCACAGAGGTGTTGATCTGAAACACACAGAAACATTCAGAGTTCATTAAATAAAACCCTTTTAAACACGGCTCAGTTTCAGTATGAGTTCAGCTCAGCACTTTACAGTGCAGGTCTGTATAGTTATTATTTGGTTCCCAGCCAAACGTTTGTGCCTCCCTCCAGTGGTAAAAGCGCAAGGCTGCAGGAATGGCATATCGCCTCAGCATTTTTGCCAAGCATTATGGGTCATTTTTGTAAGGTCACTTTTGTAGGGAAGCGTTGGCTGAGTAATACGTTTAGAAGTCAGATTTATTTTCTCACTTTTTCTTCGTATTCATAAGTTGGTCCTCTCTCAGATGTGGTGTAATCGTATTCATCCACTGATGAAACTGTGAAAACACAAAAGAGTGACTTAAGAACAAACTTCAGAACATAAACATGATTTATGATGTTGTAAAAACAGAACCACAGCGCTCACCTTTCTTTTCGTTCGGCTGAGGGTCTTTATTGGGAACAGCAAAGAAAAGTTTAAAGATACATTATTGATTTGTTGATGATCTTGTGTGTAACATTTTATCTGCAGTACAGAAATGTACATGCAGATGTGTGTGTAATGTGTGTGTATATATATGTGTGTGTGTGTGTAAAGTGTGTATGTATGTGTATTCATGTGTCTGTGCATGTGTATAATGTGTGTGTCTGTATATGTGTGTGTTTGCGTGTGTATAATATGTGTGTGTGTGTTTTACCGATGCGTGGTGGGTAGGGCCGGTTCTGGAAGGCTCTGTCCTCCTCCTCCTCATCATCTCTCTCTTCCTCACTCTCTGCAGGAAGAAGCTCCTCAGTGGTGCGAGTCTCAGAGAAGGAGGTGGTCATGAGTTCACTGATGTCTCCCCGCTCTGTCCTCACCAACTCCTCTACAGAGAGAGAGAGAGAGAGAGAGAGAGAGAGATGATAGATAGATAGATGGATAGATGGATGGATGGATGGATGGATGGATGAATGAATGGATGATGGATAGATGGTGGATGGATGGATGGATGGATGGATGGAAGGATAGATAGATAGATAGATAGATAGATAATATTGTTGTTAGATGATAAATGCCATCAAGTCTTTCGATCACAACAGGTTCAGAAGCACAAACTCTTACGGATTTCATCATGAAGTTTCTCGGCGAGGCCGGGAACCTTATACAGCAGAGCCAGACTCTGGTTCATCCTCTCCTCGATCACATGCAGGTGTGTGTACACCTGCAAACACACAGTCAACACCTCTTCAGTGCTGCTCTTATAGCGCTTGTATTAGCGCAGCCACACTGAAATACTGCTGAAGCTAAATCGCATCATGTCAGATCATTTGCTGTTTCCGAATGTGAATAAACAGAGTTACAGAAAACAAACGTGTGAATGTGTCAAACCTGAAACTTCATCTGCTCTGCTTTCTGGGGGTCTGCGGACTCGATGTGCTGATAATGCCTCAGCGTGTGTCTCCTGTCTTTCTGCTCTGCGGCCATGTATCGCTTCAGCGCCTGGAGAACACGATCCGGCTGGGAGCGAGAATGAAACAGAATTAGAAGCGGGACAGAAAACACTGTGTCAACACATTCACACTCACATCAGCTACGAGAGGATTAGCTTCGTTTGCATAGCAAGGATGTAACAAAGACTTTTAAACGCTGTTTGTTATAATCCACTTACAGAGAAATAAACACAGACTTTAACCTGCAGGGATTATCACAGCCCGATGTTTTTATTTGTACTAATATTAATTCTGATAAAACACACCTTGTTCTTATCTGCTAATCTCATTATTGTTCTGTATATTTAATACATCTACCAATGCAAATATTAGACTGGGCTTTTATTATATATTGTCTGAGCAGATCTCAGACCTGTGGAGGGTCACTCTGCACAGCACTCAGATAGCTCTCCAGAGCTAGTCTGCGGTTGTTGTTGAGAGTGGCTACCACACGCGCCAAATGCGTCTCCACCAGCCTCTGCCTCTCACCGGCTACCTGCTCCTCAAGAGTCTGTAAAACTGACTGGAAATGCTGGGAGAGAGAGAGAGGGAGAGAGAGAGAGAGGGAGAGAGAGATGCTAAAATTAGCATGACACTAATCATTGAAGGCACTTTGATGCATATTTCTATTTCAAATCTATCACACTATTAACTCTATTACACACTATCCACACTATTTACACTATTAACTCAGTCTAAACAGCTTTATTCCTATTGGTTAATATTTACTGCCCTAGATGACATCAGACCGAAAACAATGTTGTTTTGGAGGCGGAGCAACTAACTAAAGTTTAAATGATGTGATTGGTTACCTCGTTCAGCGCCTGGCGGTCAGATTTGGGCAGGTTCTTTGATTGGTTGTCGGCCTCCGCCCACTCCTTCATAATCTGTACAAAATAGACACAGTCACGAATGTTTACATAATCATATGCATATTCTGAAAATGTCCATCATGTGTTTAGTCCCGCCCCCTCACCTCATTGATGCGTTTCATTCGCCGTTCTTCCAGGTCCATCTTAGCACGCAGGAAGTTGGCATGTTCGCTGTCGTCACCCGGCATCTCAAAATACACGTCAACACCGTCAGTAGGGCGAGGGGTGGGCACTGCTCACGAGAGAGAGAGAGAGTTTATTAAACAGTTTAATCAATAATGAATCAATTCATCTATCAGACAGGGAAAATATACAGATCATTACAGTGCAGTGAGGCTGAAAAGCATCAAAACAGAGTGTCAGCAAATGTATACTTCTATTATAGCTGTATTTTTAGCCATACTGCAGTTTAAAGAGGAGAGAGAGAGAGAGAGCGAGAGAGAGAGGGAGACAGAGAGAGAGAGAAGGAGAAAGAGAGAGAGAGATTTATGATTACAGATTAATTTCACTGGAGTAATATGCACCAATGAGCCGTGCATAATAAGACAGGACTGTTTATTAGGGAAGTAAACAGAGTCGATTATGATTTTATGAAGAAGGTTAGAAGATGACAGTCTGTCAAACTGGTGTTGTGTGAAGCAGACGGAGACTCACTGTTGTCCACCCGCGTCTGCGGCTGGATGGACGTCTTGGCAGTCTGGAGGTTTTTGTCGTAGTAGAAGTTGTCCATGTAGTCCTGACCCTGGAAATGAGAGTCGATGGGATACTCGTACTCTTCCTGCTCTTTAACTGTGGTGGCACCTTCCTCTTCCCCTGGTTCCTCTACCTCAGCCGCTTCCTCATCATTTCCTTCTTCCTCTTCCTCCTCAGCCTCTTCCTCCACTATTTCCTCCTCTTCCTCCTCCATGTCATCTTCTTCGATGTCGGTCTCAGGGGAGGGACTTGCTGTCGGTGGCGTCGTTTTCACACTGATTGAAAAAGTTCAATTGAAACGTTTTTAATCATTCTAGAAACTCTGACCATGATAAACTACAAACCTTCCTGTGGGTCCAAATCTGTAAATGCAGATTTGATGCTGGTTTAGCAAGCTAGTCAGCGTAACCCAAATGCAATTCTGTCAACAGTGGTATTTTGTCCTGTGAAGCTAGCTGACCAAATATGCTAGCTAGCTGCTTGGCTAGTAAAAAAACACCAGCATTCTAGTCTAAGATAAAAACGAGACTTAACCATGTCCAACACAAACCACAATACAGAACTATTACATTTAAAGGAGAAATACGATTTATAACCACAAACGTTTATACCTGGTGACAACTTTTTCTCCCGCCATGGAAACCAAAGGTGTTGTTTCTCCCTGTACAGTGTCTGCGGTCTCTGTCTCACCACGTCCACTGGCTCCCGTCCTGCCCGGACAACAGACGTACTCCACGCCACGGAAACGGTCACCGCATGGCAACAGCATTCCGTAACTATGCAACTCTAGGCTGTCGGCTGTGCAGGCCTGGTGAAGAAGTGAGAGAGTGAGAGAGAGACACTAGCTGATAGGAAGTGAGTGAGTTTACTGGACATCATTTATTTTTCTCTTTCTGAATTGAATGACTTATAAACTTCAGATGACAAAAATCTCACGCTTAACAGTAACTCAGAAACATGTATTTGTTCACTTCACCTCTTTGGCGATGTTGTGCCAGTACACATAACTTTCACATGAGTCCATCTGCTCCTGATGCAGAAAACGACACCGATCCGGAACCAGCAGAGCCTCACTCACATACTCACCCACTGAGAGAGAGAGAGAGAGAGAGAGAGAGAGAGAGAGAGAGAGAGAGAGAGAGGGAGGAGAAGATGAGAGGCTCATTTAGAAATTAAAAGTCAAAATAACAAACTGAATAGTTCATCAATTCCACAGGAAGATAATTGTGGGACGCAGACGAAACCGCAAACGGTGATGTTAGCATTTTTAAAAAACGCCTCAATTGGGCTGATGTGGCAAATTCAGACCGAGGGAACTTGCAGTACGTGAGCAAAAATCAAGGACAGAGCCAAAGCGCTGATGAACAATCCATCTCCCCGTACCTCAGCCATCAGCCTCACACTGTTTCATCATGTAGCACATCTGTGACGTGTTGTAGACTCTAGTCATGTACTACAAAACCACATTTGTACATCTTAATAATGAAAATCATTCATCTAAAACTCCCTCTCAAGGGAACGGCTACAAAACTATTCGCCTCTTGTCGCTGCCATTCCACCCCGTTCCTTTATTTCTCCTTTGTAATGCAAGGACATTTTTACAAACAGTCGCATCACGTACAACAACAGCACAGGGGTCCAGTTCCCTAGGTAGTGACTCACCCAGGCAGCGGTAGGGCACCACAATGAAGGAGCGAGTCTGACAGTGACCCCAGCCTTTCTTACACCATCCTGGGATAGTCGCTGGAGAAGAGGCCTCCTCCACATGAGAGATCTGCAGCTCTGGATACATCTGATACACAGAGAACAAACACACACACACACACACCAGGGACACGATCAGGAACACAACAGAAGGTAAACAGATAAAATAATAATAAATACTGCATGCAAGACATGCAAAACACAGGCATTGTGGAGAAGGACGTGTACGATACATAATAAAACAGCTTCTCTTTATAATAATAGCTGTGGTTGGACTCAAAGATTAATGGCTAAAGACTCCAATATACTTTGTGTTGCGTTAATATCTGATCTGGTTTCAGAAAATGTAATTTAATATGCAATATAATTTAATATGGCAGTCTGTTAATATGACGCATAAACATGGACCACAAACATCTACAAGTTAAATAAGTTAAAGAAATAAGTTAAAGAAATAAGTTAAAGAAATAAGTTAAAGAAATAAGTTAAAGAAATAAGTGTTGTTCTCTATAATAACCAGCAGAGGGCGGCGCTGAATCAACACTGCGGCTTATTAAATAACACGAGCTATTCCGCGTCTGTCCTGCAGGGGGCGAAACGGGGTCTTGCTTATGTTATGTGCATCATTTCATTATTTCCTAAACCGAAACAATTACACTGTAACCTTCAAGAAACGTTTGGAGAGGCACATTCTCCTATTACGCCTTTTGTGTATATTTAGGGATGCATTTATGATCCATAATAAAATCATAAATTACTGTATATAATACATCAGGATGGGAGACAGCCGCTACAGGAAAAAGGGAAAACATATAGAAAGGACACGTATATTCAGGAATATACATGAGCGTATTGCCACATGAGGTTAGTTATTTCACTATATATAATTTGTCACATATATAGATGAGATTTAACAAGACAAGGTCAGTCACACATAGATAGATCATATTAATATATTAATAATCCTTTGCTTGGAAGTTTTTCAAGGAATATTCTAGCATTCAGGAAACCAAGAGGATGTATAGCTAGTATAGTTAGCTATGTATATAACCATCCCTACATGACAACTAGTTTATTCTCATAGACTAGTTCTCAGTAAAAGCATTTTATGAATTTGCATAATAAATATGCATAGATGTTTATGTGTGTGTATATGAAATTGTAGGTCCATTTTATAAAAAAACAATAATGCACTTAAATGAGGACTTGTACATTCACAATACGTGCGTTTAAATGACACGTATGCGTTACTGAATGCTTTGAGGAACGCTTGTGTTCTGTGAGATCTCCTCTCACCATGAGACGGATGTTTAGAGACATATGGAAACGGATTATTATGTTCCAAACAAGCCTGGCAATGGGATTGTGGTGCACTGGCAGGTCGCCTGCTAGCATAAACCTCATCCAGCGAGAGGATCGACATTGTTTGGACGCTTCGTTTCATTGAGCGTTTCAATGCCAGCTAGCTTACGTATGTTCCTCCTCGTGCCAGGCTGGAAAGTGGGCACAATAATGCTTTTAAAAGCCATTAGAAGTGCGATTGGTTTACTGGTTTAGGCCGGATTAGCACACAAAGAAGTGATTTTGTACCGTGTGGCTACGGTGGGCATGAGATGTTGTTTCAGTTGTAAAGATGTTACTGCCATGTTTTATAATGTAGCGAGACAAACGTGTCGTTTTCAGACTGACGTTTCAATTTTCAGAATTGCTGTCACAAATAAAATACAGACTTAGAGCCTGTGCCATGATTTTAGGCATGAAATACGGCGATTCATTTGGCGAGACTTTGGCAATAGAGATTTAATTAATGACCAGAAGAATTTTAATAGGAGCAGAATTTTTCAATCTTGTTATTTATTTTACAGGGATGCAATGCAAGTTATTTTACCATTATAACAAATCTAGCCGGATGCAGGGAAACATTTATTTTATTTGTGTGCAGAGAGCGCTCTGGTGAACTAACATACAATAGGAGAAACAGACGGATAACTTCGCTCATCCCTAATTCCTTTAGATGAGACTACAGGGAACACAAAAACTTGCAATCCTCTTAGGAGAGACAGAATGCGTCGCATTAGCGCCACAATATGTTTCAGCCTGCGGCGCTCAGCGCTCGTAAATCTTCATCTCTGATTGATAGTGAAGAATATTCCCATTATCCTGGACACTTAATATGGGAGAGACAGACACGGAACTGCACGGAGTGCCGATCCCGGCGCATGTACGTGAGCCGCGCTGCAGTTTTTGGTCTTGTTTTACAATGCTAATATTAGCGCAGGTGCCCTCTGCGCTCACCTTGAGAATGTGCATGAGATTGTGTGAGGACGTTTGTTCACACAGTCATTAAACAATCGCCATTTACGTTCATTACAAGTAACAGTCCAAGAATTAAACAGAACAGAACGTAAAAATAGAACAAAACGTAATACAAACGATGAGAAGAACAGAAGAGCAAAATACAATAACAGAACAGAATAGACTAGAATAACAGAATAACAGAAAGCCAAAACAAAAACAAGGCCAAGAATAGAAAAAATAGAAAAAATTCCTTCCTGGCAACAAAGTGAAACAAAGCATAAAAAAGAAAACAAAAAACTATAGAATAGGAAAAAATAGCACCACCTGAAAACAAAACGAAAAGCAAAACACAAAAAATAAAACAAAAACAATAGAACAGAACAGAAAAGAATAGAAAAGACAAGCACCTCCTGACAGTATGACAGGATTTTGTTGGGCTGTGTGAAACATCCCTGCCGCCCCTGAGGGTCCGGTTCCCACTGTCCAGTCTCAGTGTTCATGTGCAGAAGCTGACGGCCACAGAACATGGCAATCTGAGGTTCTGCCACATGAGACGCGACCGGTCCGTTCACCTCAGTCATGGCCAGAGCCTGAGAAACAGAGAGATTCCAGAACATTACATCAGTTTACTGAAACATGTTTAAATGATAAACTGTCTTTACTAAAGAGCAACAACAGATCCGATGCTGGAGTATATGAGAGAGAGAGAGAGAGAGAGAGAGAGAGAGAGAGAGAGCTCAAATTATTCTGCACCATCTTGTGTTCAGAGTGGCCTACATTTACAATGAAAGCATGTTAAGCCAAGTTGCCTGTTATTACTGCAAACCACAGAGAGATAAGAACATTTTGATGGTGGAAAAATTCAGTCAGATGGAAGGGCAGGGAGACACACATACACACAGACACACAAAGAGACATACAGACACACACAGAGACACACACAGAGACATACAGACACACACAGAAACACAGACACACACAGAGACACACACAGAGACATACACAGAGACACACACAGAGACACACACAGAGACACACACAGAAACACAGAGACACAAAGACACACAGAGACATGAAGGAACAGAGAGTCCAGCTGTTGTAACAGCTCTGACAGAGAGAAAGAAACGTTACATGGAGACTCATTATTGAATTTCACACTGAGGCAGAAAACCAGACCTTCTTATAACCTTTATATGCAGCATTATCAACCTTCATCTGACCTGTGTGTGTGTGTGTGTGTGACTAATCTATACCACGTCAGTAAAACATGACACTCTTATTGCATACTGAACATTTGCACACTCTGCAGAGCACACACTGCAACAGTAGTGTGAGTAGTAGGGTAGCACGCCATTGTGAACACAAACACTCAAAATCATTCTTGTATGTTGTTCCTTCACATTACTCAGATTTAAGACCCCCACCCTCTCTCTCTCTCTCTGGCAGAGGATGTTGGTATTGATCCGAAATCTGTTCAGTACTCCTGCAGAAATGCCCCGGGGACCATCGGGCCGGCAGAGCAAATGGTAACCCTGTCCTGTAGTCAGGTGTTAATACAAGCACATTGACCATCGGGTCACTTGAGTACAACAACACAACAAAAACAAGAGAAGAAAAGTCTAATCAGGGGCGGGGCTTCATTTAAAGCGTCTGTCGCACTATTTAAACCCTCACGGCTGAAGGCAACACACAAACACTTACAGTGACTTGAGGCAAACAGGGACGCATTTACAGCGTTGTACATTATAGTTTGTCATTTGTTTTTCACAGTCAGTCTTCTGTTTATTTATTTAACAGATGCTTTTATGCAAAGTGACCTACAAAATGCAAAAACTATTATTATATGCAAATGAATGAAGAGAATGCGTCAGGTCACATGCAAATATTACATACAGGTCATTTCAAATGCATAAATCAAACGGCATTTATAAAAATCATTGTTGCAGAAGACTGTAATGAACAACAAATAGTTGTGGACAATTGCAGTTATTATTTTAAATCAGTAAAAATAAAATGATTGCATACAACAAAACGCTATTAATCCAGTGTTTGTCTCAGTACAGCTACAATAACTACACACCGGTAAATCACATTTTCTTGTACAGGGACTGAATTAAAGACAAACAGAAATTGAAACTGAAATTGTTTAATAGCCTCAAACCTCCATCTGGTTTTTCTATCATTTTAGACTGAAATATAACAACACAATTGAAAAAACATGAACAATTTCACTTTACAAACTACTTCATTTAGCTACTGTACATATTTGTTTCGATGTTGAACAAAGTATGTTGATTAATCTGAGCTGCTGTGTTTATGTTAGCAAACATTATACATTATAAAAATGATGTTTGTACAATAATCTGTTTACAGTAAAAAAAATCTTGTTTACTCCATCCTCAGGCGACAAGAAATCCTTATTTATAATTTTGTTCATCTCGTTTCTACGACCAAAAGTGCATTAAAATGACTAATGAAAACAACCCACAGTAACATTTAATTATAACGCCAGACACTCGATTCTGTGCGTCAGTTGTGAATATGATTTATTTTGTGCGTGGAATTCAAGTAGGAGTGCAATGAGGTTGTACAGCTCCTCGCTTGTGGGCGAAAACACGCAATCGGAGCAAAAACAGCTCTTACAACCTCATCACGGGTATTTTACACTCCAAAGTTTACCTCAATTCAATGACATCCCCGGTAAGGACACCAATCTGGCAACCCTGGCAGCTTTAATCTTTAATGACAGACGTGCGAATGACAGACGAGGCACATAGCGCTCAGGCAACCAATTACAGCGGAGATGCCCGTGAGGTAGAGAAGAAAAAAGGGAGGGGGAAATGTGAAAGCGATCAAAGGCAAATCTTGCCTCGGCTGGCCAATGTGAAAACGTTTGAAGTCCTAATTAAAATGTATGAGAAAAATAAATATATAAAAAGGGGTAAATATACAATAAACACAGTGAGCCTGAAGGAAACAGCGGCTTTGAGAATAAAAAACAAATGCCATTAGGAGGCTGTTGGATTAAAAATGGTGAGGATTTAATGGTTTATTCCACTTCTGCAGGGTTTGAGAGTTTCAGAGCTGGTTCATACCCTGGTTAGTCAACAGTCGTGAATCTGTCCTCAAGTTATCATCTGTTCATTTGTCATCAAAACATCTGATTCATTTGTAAGCCCACACAGAGTCAACACCTGACTTGCTGACAGGTCATGGGAGAAAATCTATGGAATTCTATGGAATTATGGATGTAGGATGTCATCAAACTTAAGGAATCTTACTGAATATTGTTTTTCCAAATCCAATATTACACCTTTTTGTGTCATTGTGTAACAGTTATCATTCTATATATACTGTACTGTGAAGATTTCATATGAAAATAGGCTTTACTAAAAGCAACAGTGATAAATGGCCGTACACAGTAAACTGTATGAATTATACATTGTTTACTGTATTAGTTAGTTTTTTTTAAGTTAATATAAATCATAGTCCACCAGTATTAGCCACAAGTTCTACTGTATATCAGAGCATCCATGTTTTCAACAGCACAAAACTGTGAATGTTTTTGTAGCTAAAAGCTATATTCAAAATGCACAGTAATAAGAACAAATGATGTTTTTAACTTAACCTCAGAATCATTAGCATTTAAATTTAATTCTGGGAGCTCAGATTTCACGCAGGCCTAGTTGTTACAAGCCCACGTTCATTTGTGCTTTAAAATACAAACAGGTAAATGGGCGGCAGTCACTCACTGATGCACAGCAACATCTGATGTTTCCATGAAGGTATTAGACTGATTAAGATCAGACAGCTGAAGCTTAGAAGGTTCTAGACCTTTGATGTGGTTTCCAACAGGATGAACCAGGAGCTAGTGTGAGCTTCTATCTCCTGAAACCCAGCTCAGATAATGGGATGAGATCATTTTTTTTGAGCTGGAGGACGGTTAAAGCCACACGGGAGATTTCCGGACATCTGAGAAGATAACCTGCAAGCTTTTCTTTACCCCATCTAGAGCTCTTAGTTGCGTACACACAGACGCAAGCGCACACTTAGAAACGCACACGTTCCGGATCAATATCATGAGTTTCTCCTTCGATCGATATCAGTGCATCAGGAGCCGTGAGGTCTGATCTAACACACGCTCTCACATGCAAACACAGAACGCTTGTTATGTACCGTGTCTTTGGGCTTAGACTGCATTCTGGCAACAGAAGCTACGCGTGACTGCACACTGAACGCCATGCGATTAATTCCTGCAGTCTGTTAAGATCTGAGCCTGGTTACACAACGGCCACTGCCCCCCTTTCAAAGCAAAAAAACAGCATTAAGCAGCAACGTTTTTCATTGGACGCTAAAACAACTGCACTTAGCATGCATGTTAGAGTTCACCGTGCGATCACTGCAAGGCATCGGATGTGCGGCCTGTTATCTCGTGTGCTGGTGACAGATGTCAGGTCTCCTAAAACAGGTCACAGATCACAGCAAAGCTGAGGAGAGAAATAACACAGGAGTTTGTGCTTAAGCGCTCAGATCTATCCTGGAGGAGATACCAGCTGTAGAAACTGAAAGGTCGCACAGTGATGTTAGCACAAAACCATATTTCTCAAACCTTTCTCACTGAAAACACTGAGACTCAACTGAGATCCAATGAAGATTGTGATGCTCCTTGAGAAAATTTCTGTGCTCCCTAAACTAAAGATTTCACTATGAACGCAAACGTTTGTCTTTAAATTGTTCCAAGACCAAATGATCTGAGCTACAGTCCATCTTAAATGTTTAGCTCGATACTTCTACTGTATGACAACAACACGCTCATTTTGTGCTTAAGTATTTTAGTTATTTTTGAAGATAATAACATGAAACATTGTGTTGCTTTATTTAAGCACCAAACACTGCCAGGGATTTCTCAAAGCTGAAAATTATTTCACACTTACATTTGACAGATGCTTTTATCCAAGCAGTACGTTCTACACTTTTTCTCAGTACATGTGCTTCCTGGAACTCGAACCCACAACCTTTGTGCTGCTTGCATAACACTCCACCAAATCACCACAGAAACACTGTTTTATGTTATAGAAAGTCTCTTTGAAAAGACAATCCCAACAATGCAGATTTAATCGATGTTATATTTTAATACACCCGCCATCTCTCAAATGTAATTAGGTTATAATCTGATTCATTCCATTAAGTTTAGTTCAAATCAGTTCAAAAGCGTTATTATCCGTTTCCAAATTAAATTTGACTCATAACACAAGTCACATCCTCCATTGTGACGCTATTGAACAAATTTGTTTGATTTCTTTATGCTTTTGAACTAACGTTCAACATCTACCGATTAAACCTTGTTAAACCATCCCGACTACATTCACAAATAACCAGATTTCATTGTTCTGTCTTCATTGTGTTTCTGATGTGCGTGTAAACGCTCAGAACGAGGCTGTCGTGACGTGTCTGCATTTCTCTCGCTGTTGTTTTTAGAGGGTCCGGATGGTGTGATAGATTTTTCCCTCACGTCAAACTGAAGTGCATCCAGCCGCCTGTCTCTCCGCGCTCATCCAGGCAGAGTGAAAATCTCCTTTGTCTGCTTCCAGAGACCAAACCTTTAATTGGACAGTTTATGTTTCACACAGTACCAAACTACACACACAGAATCTTTACATCATGACTATCGTGTCCAATAAAATCTGTTGAAATGTTAAAAAATAACTAAGAAATAATGCTATCAGTCAAATTTATATTTGATGTAATTTTTTAATTTGTTTTAATAATCCAGGTGCATTTTTTTATTTATTTCTTGAAAATAAGAGAGTAAATAAACTACACTGCTTAAATCATTTCACCCTCGTGACACTATCAGTGAAAACTGTTCAGGACATCATTCATTCTGTAACACTGAGCTACTCTCTGATTAAATATTCCACACCAGTTACTCCTCCTGGTTGTAGATGCAGCATGACATCATACCCAGCGATGATGTCATCGTGAGCGCTGCCGGGTAGGAACGCCAGTCTATCATGTCACCCTTTAACAAATCAACCTTCTATCCATCCATCCATCAGACTCTCCCGCTGTAAACACAAGTGCTGCGCGTGAGCGCCTGCATGCACCCTCTATTCATAGCCACGCTTCACTTTAGAAATGCGACTGTACGTCAGTCTCTGCGATAATGTACAGACACTGAATCAACTGTCCTCGCTGCAGGTTTACCGTAAGACATTAATATTCAGCTCCTGATGTGTGGATGTATACGCTACACTCCAAAAAAACATCAACAACATGGGCTGTGTGTTTGTCTCTTTACCCCGGTTCACAAAACCTTATTTTGATCACTGACTTTTAATTAAAAATACAGACAGAACATTTAGCGTTTAAATTAGCCATTATCTCTCACTGCTTCATTTTATATTCATGCATGCGACAGAAAACTGACTTACAGGGTTTTAAAGTGATTTTTTTGTTTGTCAGTATGTGTGTTTTCTGGAAACTGAACCCACAATCTTTGTGCTGCTAACACAAGGCTCTACCAATTAAACCAACTATTTGCATAAAATAAAGCTTTTTTTTTATAAAAGGCAAGATATTATACAACCACACACTCAGATTAGGTGTAGATGGTGATAAAACCCTCATCAGCCGCAGGTCCCAAGGAACCGGCCAACGTTTCTGCTCAGCGTAACGCCACAAGTTCTGGCAAGTCCGGAAGGGTCCCTGGAAACAGTTCTTCCTTTGGCCCAGCGGTACTTTGTGCTTTTGCCGCAGTTTGGGGGAAAAAATAGCAACAAACATGCGCAAAACGCTCGCATGCGTTCACACGGAGATGCTAGTGTTCAGTGGGACAGATGGCCCTGATAGCAGGTGGCCGCCCGGTTCTCCAACTCCCCTCCACCCAAGCGCTCGCTCCCTCGCTTTCTGCTGATGTCAACCCTCCACAATCTGTCCACCGCACCCTCTCTCTCCGTCTCTCTTCTCCACCCGCCCCAACTTAATATTCCCCTACAAGATCTGCAGCATTCATCACTGTAATCACGCTGATAAATTATTCAGCACTCGGCTTCATTTGCCCTCCAGCCCTTGATTACGAGAGAGGAGTCAGATGGGTCCTCCATCGGAGGAGGTGAGGGTCTGATGAAACAGCCTGGACAGTCGGTTCAGTCAGAGCAACAACCGCTGTTACAGTCTGACGCTAATTGCCATTCCCATGCTAATTGCACGCTGTAATTAATGTTAGCGAAAGGCAACGCGCTGCGGAGCCGCCAGCACTCGGCTGGTGTGAGGGGTGGACAACGCAGCAGAAAATGAGATGTTATGGGGCAAACAGCTGAAGATCTTCAGCTTTAGGGTTGATGAAACTGTATTACCAGCTGTTGGAACTAGCTGGATGACCAAAAAATCTGCTAGTAGATTTAGTTAAAACTGCAGTTTGTACTGTGGTCTCTCTGTCGCCGTCTCTGTTTGAAACACAAAAGTACAGGCTGTTCTGAAGTTAAATGACTTTCCCAACACAGAGCTGAAATTATAAATCATTATTATGAGCTTACAGCTGAAACACTGATCTGTTATTTACTTGCTCAATAACTGATTTATTTTTAACCAAAACAATTGCAGATTACAGCTGTAAAGACCCCATTAAAATCCTAGTTCTGTCTTCTAGTGTATTTCTGTTAGCTTTGAGATCATTTATATTCCAGCGTTCTCCTAAACTTTGACAAAATTGCCTCTCAGCGGATAAACACGCTTAAAATTTACAGTCTCTGTTTATCACAAAAACAGACCTTAAAGCTGATAACTCACACTTCACCCTCTAACGTTTCTCCAACGAAACACTCAGAATAAAATGAGAAGAATAAAACAAAATAAATCTATCTCTCTTTCCATTATCAACTACTATCCAATAGCAACTACAGGTAGCGAATCACATTCATAGCTGTGACTTGATACCAAAAGGCTATTGGCTGTTTAAGCTTCACAATATCCCGCCCAAACTTCCTGTTTGACAGGAAATGCATAACAGGAAATGAAACTTACTTTTGAGACCAGATTAGACTAATATGGAGGACCAGCCTCTAAAACACTAAATTAAATTCAAGAATTGAAAAAACAAAAATTCAAGGTCAACTTCCTGTTGTTATATTGGTTTACATGACGTTTGTTTGTCCTTGGCGTGTTGTGAGGTGAGGCGGTGTCTGTGTGGGCAGCTGGGCCACGCGTCACTCACGGCCTCATCAGGGCAGATTAGCTGAGCTGGAGATGCAGCTGTCTGAGGGAGAGCAGATGGCAGGTGATGGGTGGCCCTGCAGGGGTTCCTCAGGGACAGGAGCTGCTCTGGGTGTGGAGGGTGAACTCTCATTAATCCTTCATTAAAAATGAATCACGCCGGCCATTAAAGCAACAGTTCAGCAAACATGAGCTGCTAACATGATGTACATTACTGCCCTGACGCCTTATGTAATGTTTGCATATCTGTATATTATATATAGTATGTGCATATTATTTTTTTCATATTATTTATATATATATATATATGTATAGAGTATTATTAGATTTAAGTTAATATATATGCACACACACATATATATATATATATATATATATATATACATATATATACACACACACACTATATATATATTTTTTTTTATATATATTTAATTTTATTTAATATTTGTAACCTCAAACAAGTTAGACTAACCTGGTACTAGTAACTATAGTACATCTTTAATGATGAGAACTACTCAGATAACTTTAGTCACACTGTATGCATTACTCACAGCCTCACTGTGTGTTTGTGGACATGAAGTCGTGACTGAAGTCCTGTCCTGTGTGAGTTTCACACGCCGTGATGAAGAAGAACTTACGGCGTGAGGCCAGGAATCTCCCACATGGACTGTGAGCTTCATCACGAGGAAAGTTCTACTGAACTGAGAAGTTCTACACCTACATCGGTCCAGATGGAGACAAAGCAGTGAGTGCTGAGTCACAGGCAACCACACAAATTCACCCGTTGGACCTTGAACGACAAAACCACGGTTCTGATATACAAACAATCTACAGGAACCGTGAGGGAACGTTGTTTTGCATTCAGCGGTTGCTTCGGTAACATTAAATCTGTCCGATTCGGATAGTGATGTATGACTAAACACTCGTCTCTCCTGTCAATTTTCTCCTTTGTTGTCACTCGTCTTTCAATTCCTAACAGTCATTAGAGCTTTTTGTCCATTTCACTGGAAAGGGGACGTTTCCTTTTATAGCTTAATTGCAAGAAAATGGAGGACAGCATCGGCAATCTTTTTTTAACAGACAAAGAAGCTTTTTCATCTCCTAAATTCAATTACTTCCACTCAGATGGAGGCACAGCTCTCGATGAGACACGTCGTCTGTTTTCGGGGGCTTTTTGATGAACACACAATGTCCTACAGGCTCTCAGAAAAGCGTCTAATCAAGCTTCACTTGTGGGACAACTGTAGCTGTGTGACGTGACCCAGAAAAACAACCGTGGCAAAATTCTGATCTGTGTAACATGTTATCTAGAGCTCTTTGTACATTTATGAATTCAGCCTCATTTTAATTTCACAAAAAAACTACTTCATGCTTTAAAAAAATATGAGATCTATGAAAAGTCACCCTGAGGCCGGGTTGTTGCTAAGGTGTTCTTAGTGGTTGCTAAGGACTGGTTTCTATGATATTCCGGCCCTCATATATAACCACAGATGCTTCAGGTAAATTGTGAGATTTTATCACCTGGCAAAAAGCTCAAATCAAACCACTTTGTACATCGATCAATATTTTAATTGAAAGTGTCGTGTGAGTTGATTTGTTCTGTTGTTTGGAGGATGAGTTTGACTGTCTCACAAATACCACATACCGTCATAAAAAGCTACATAAACAGTTTGTTCTCTCCCTCCCACTCGCCTGTAATTTGAAGAGATGAATCACGGACTTCGTCACGACAAGTGGGTAGAAAACTCCCTGCTGTTCTCTGCTTAAACACAGGAAGATGTTCCCCTCACAACGAGGAGCGACAAACGGCATGTCACCATTATACTGAAGACAAACAATTATCAGTTCATGAAGGTAACAATGACACGCTGACGACTGCTATTAAAACCGCAGACGTCCACCCAACCGCACGTCACTCATTTCACTATATCGCTTTAAAAGATCAAACTTAAGTCTTCAGAGTATTTAGAAAAATATAGACTGTCATCGGTTGATTAGCACAAACTGTAATCGATTAGAAAAGTAACGTTACACCTCCGCTATCTGAATATCATTCATGCTTGTATCAAAAACGCTAATCATAAGGATACAAGCTATGCTTGTATTACCAGCCAACAATTTGAGGTTGTAGAAACGTTTCTCTAACATTTTCAGTAAGGTAACAAAGTAACAAAAACGTAAAATGTTATTTTGAGAAGAAGAGAAACGTTCAAAACCATTTTTTTAAACTGTATTACTGTTAATGCTTAATGAAACGTTTTATTCTGTAATGTTTTCAACTACCTAAGAAAAACATTTCTGATATATAACTAAAAAAATACATAATACATATATATAAATACATAACTAAAAAAGTTCTACTAATTTTGACTGCAAAAACATTTTTAATAACTTAAAGATGCAACATTGACCAACTTAACTTAGCTTAGACACGTTACTCTTAAACACGTGTGTACAATAAGCTTGACTATATATATCGATTTTACTGTTGCCGCGTGTACTAGTGAGGATTCCACCTGCTGACTTAATCTGCCAACGTTCAAACAGCTCTAATGATGAAACTGATCATGTTGTGTTTATGTAATTCCTGTCTTCTGTGATTCAATCTATGCTGTAATCTGCCCAGACAGTCGATGGAAAGGATTTACAGAAATATCACATTGTCATCACAAACAGCCTTTCTATTGTAATGTCACTTCCTTGGTAACACCATAGCAACCCTTGGATTTAAAAAAGACAAAACTACGTTTGTGTATAAAATGTATTTGCAGCAGTTATAAGCTACACATGCCGTATGTTTCAATATATTCCCAACATTTGTTTAATTTGATCCGTTTCTCATTCGGTGTATCTGTCACCTGGAATCTGTCCAATGAGATGCGACTCTATATCCTGTGTGAAATCACTAATCCTGCACTGAAATCTGTTGGTGTCTCATGCAGCTATTGCAGCAAAATGTTTGGATTTAAAAGCATAATGTGATGTTCATGCATTTTATGTTTGCTGTGTAATGTTACATCTGTGTTTATTCAAAGCCCTATTGATCAAATTAAACTTTTTAATGAAAGACCAACAACAGCCATCAAGTGACTTTTATCTCATCTGAGGAAATATTAGATCAGCTACAACATCGTAAAATAAAATGAATTCATAAATCTCTCATAAACCCATTATCTTAAACTTCTCTGAGGTCTTAAACATTTAAAGTGACCAAGCAAAATCTTGTGTCGCTCGTAGCATATAAATTATACAAGTTACTTTTAAATAATATGAATACCATGGTTAACTAGGTTTTGCTGGTGAACTTCATGGCTTCCCTGGTCCATCATCTTGACCAGTACTTAACCAACACTAACCATTATTAACCAGCCCTAAAGATGAAATGTGAACTTTTAGCACAGAAGGTCAAAACTAATGAGAAACAGACAGGTTTCCCAAATGCTTTCCTCCCTTCTTATTGGTGGGTCAAACAGATAGTCTCACGCCATTGGCTGAATCACTGTTGCTATGATAGGCTAGTCTGTATTCACTAGCAAACAGAACACTGTTTTGATAACACCACAGAGCGACAGCGTTTACACTTTCCAGGGGAAATTAACCCATGAGTGGTTTACTTTCATAATGCTGCATTTATTTTACCAGTACAATAACCAAACACACACACACACATGAATTTTATGAGACGTAACAGTCAAGTAATTTGTTTACAGAACTGCGCTAAGAACTTTGTGAACAGAATCACCTGTACAGCCGGTACGAATATCAACACCTCAACAAAAGCAAACGGAAAACAGAAATACACGTTTTTCTCATTTCTTTTCCCCACCCAGGGCCAATATGCATCCCACATGAGAGCCTGTCTTGATTTAAGCCGTTCCTCAACTCTGTTTCCATACAGCAACTGCCCAAGTGTAAAATGAATTCAGTCCTGCAACAATTTACCGGTTCCCAACAGTGTGTGCCTCCAATAATGTCTCTGTCTTGTTAGAGTTTCTCACTGAGATCTCAGTTTTCTCCTAAAGAACATTTGCATGTCACGTTCTTCGTTCCTGTTTTCTGTTCCCATCTCTTCCCAATGCTCCAACACTTTGTTTTCTCTCCACACTTTGCACATCTGTTTGTTTGTATGAGGTTGTTGGCCATCCTTAGGGACCTACTTTGCATAAAGTGTGAGTGTGAGTGTTACAGATCAGATGCAGACGAGGCTGTAGTAGGTCTAGCCTTGGGTTTGTAAGCGTCAGACCAGGAACCTCCAGCTAACAATTTGGGTTTGTAAGAACGTTCCCTAACATTTCCATTGAGTTACAAAAACATTAAAGTGTTTTAAACGTTAGAAAAATGTTCAAAACATCTCATTTGTAAATGTTAACATTACTGCTTGGTTGTAAGAACATCATTTAAACCTGTTTCAAATACATGTTTCAAAAACATGTTTAAAAAAATGTTTCACAAAAACCTACAAATAATTGTTTTTTAAATATGATATTTAATATTACAAACATTTTTCTAACACTACTGCAAAAGCCTTTAAAACAACTGTAAGAGAACTGTCCCAAACCAAAAAATACAAAATAATTACAAAGTGACTCTCTGCAAATCCATCCCTCCAGTCTTCAGCATGACAGTCTTTACTGACAAACACACAGCTATGAAATAACTGATCCTCTTACAGCAGTACATTATACTCCATTGCTCTCATTTACAAACCCAGCAGTAATGGATTTTCACCTAAGCTGAGGAACCGAAGCTCTCGCTGTCATACGCTGAGATGTTTGAGGCCTCTGAGCTGTTGGGTTTCTGAAGAACCTATCAAAGCAAAAGAGATGATCTCTTTCTTCTCAGAGGGGAACCCAACGATGGGTTTTCCTTCGTTGGTCTAAACATTTACCTTTGTTTGCTTGTGATGTAAATTTCCTTGAGGCCCAATTAAGCCGCTGCTTGCGTTACGGCTTGTGCGATAACACATTTAATCTTTTTATATCAATGCTTTCATCTAGTAACTAGCCCAGCCCCCCCCCATCGCCCTCTTACACACATCAAACGCTTCTGTGTGTATTTTTGCCACTCCTAACCCCCACTTTTTACCTCTTTCAGCAACATCACTTGGCCGCTGAGGCTGGTTGCTGTGGCAACATCTCCCATCGGAGCTGGCTACGTTCCCTGTTACCGTAGCAACTGGTTCCCTGCAGGATTCCAAATGAGCCGCTCTCTCTCCTTGCTCTCTCGCTCTCTCTTTCTCTCTCTCGCTCTCTCTCTCTCTTTGCATACCATAATTGAACAGAAATATGCTTCCATGGCTGTTTTACATTCAGTAGGTCAAACATACAGCCGAAGAACAGCTAATTTAGCACGCAGTGTTTAAAACCCTCGACACTGCTTGCCTGAACGCTGCTGCCACATACGACTGTTACACACATTGACGTGACTGATGTCAACAACACAACAGCGGGTAACCGAATCAGATAATGTAGAAGGATATCAGTTTTCTAAATGGATTCAGTGCATTTGTAAATGTTACATTTCATCTGATACGTTGGACATAATTCGCTGCAGCGCTGCTTGCTAATCATATGAAGTAAATTACTAAACGACTTGGACGGTTTCAAACAGCTTCTCTGCTGTGTCTCTGATGTGCTACAGAAAACGTCTTTATATGTGAAACACGCATCCAGCCGGACTCATTAATATTCATATAAATATTCATCACAGGCCATTAGCGAGTCACATTACTCATGTCTTTAATTCCTGTTCTAAAGACCCTCTAAACTGGAACGTGTAATTGCTGCTGTAAGCTGAGATTGAGTAGTACTTATAGCATCTGCATTACCCCAGCTAACGCTTTTAAAAACGTTTCCCTAACATTAAGTTTACATTAAGTTAAAGAACGTCAAAAAAATTATTTTTATAAAGTTTCAGGAACGTTCATAACATGTAGTTTTTTAAACGCTGTATTAACGCTATTGCTTGGTTATGAGAACGTATTCAAACATTTTTTTAATTCTGTTATTTCGATTTATTTATACCTTTATTTTTATAAACGTATGCTAACACATTTCATTTAACCCTTCGGTTGTTCAGTAAATGTAGAAAACATAATATACAACAGGTCTATTAAAAACAGAGTTGAGTCAGGCTAGATCTAAACGTTCAACATCTAAATAACTTACAGCTCCTTTTAAACTGATGTTTTCTAAATAAATCTTGTCAGACTGGCAGACTAACCTGTCTGTACCTCACATATACGTTGAGCGATTCTTCAGACTAAAGCTCAAAGGTTCAATGCATTCTTGTTTTTTGAAAAAGGGGAAAAATTGCTCTGTAATCTGTGTTGAATGAGAAACCGCGGTTCAACAATTCATTCAATTATCTGTGCTGGTGGAACGTTTTGATTGCCTCAGAACTCATCTCGTCTCTCAGTGGCAAGTGTTTACAAATGACATTTTCTTGCTGTGTCCTTGAGATTTCCTGCTGGTGTGAAATATGCCACTGGCAAAGGATTCTGGGAAAAAAAACACAACGTATGAAAGATCACGCTGCACGCGCCGAGCACGGAAAACTGAATGGCTTCTCTACATCTCAGCTTGAGAAGAAAACATACAGTTCTGTCAGAGAGAGGGGAGACAGTTACCCAGCTAACAATTGTTGTAAGAATGTTTCCTTACGTTTTCATTAAGCAGCAAAAATGCTGAAATGTATTTTAAAAGTACTAGGAATGTTTAAAACATCCAGTTTATTAGACAAAAATTATTAACCTTAAACCTCAAACATTTTTAATGTAATGTTTTTTGAAATGTTCCATTAACTAATAAAAAAATTATAAGCATGACAAAAAAGGTAAGAAAGTGCTAACATTGTGTCAACGTCACAGCAAGAACGTTTTTGCTAACTAAGGAAACAACGTTCTCAGAATGTTTCTATGTTAGATAATGAGTGTAAATACTAAAAAATGAGTGAAATGGGAAAAGTCAATAAATATTTTATTGGAAAACAAACGAGAAAGAGAAAAACAAATAAGTGGGCAAAGAAGTAAAAGGGGGGCTGTGAGGAAGAGGGGCTGGAGAAACGGAGAGCGTGACAGAGGTACCCAAGCAGATCCGACAAGCAAGAGTCTAGAACTTTCCAAGACCTACATAATTGATGGACCCGCAGCAACCAGCCTTCAGGGGCATCACAACGCACACACAGCGCGACTGACATCTGTCCAGTGTACAGTCACATGATCGCCGTACTGCAGAAGTCCACCTGTAGCTGACAGAGAGACTCACACCTGCTGAGAATAAGTCATCTAGAAACGTCCTTCTGCGGTACAGATGAAACTCTCTCATCATATCAACAGACTACAACCGTCTCAGCAACAGGTTCACAGATGAACAAAAGAACTGAAGTGAAAACTCATTTCCTCCACTTTCAAAGAATCCATTAGAACTCAGAATTAAACACAAAACCGATGTTAAACATAGACGGTCTTTGTGTTTCGCCAAAGCTGTGGCTGAATAGCTTTATACTTGAAGCCAGACCATATAAAACATAATTCAATTGCAGATGAAAACTAGACTATTTAAATCTAGTACAATGCCCTGTAAAATGATTTCATTACTGTTGCTTTATCTGGTGTTTCTGTAGCTCAACTGGTACAACAGCCTAGCGTTAGCAGCACAATGGTTGTGGGTTTGATTCTCAGGAAACACACATACCAAAACTGGATAAATGTGTGTACAAATGCATCAAATGTAAAAAAAAAGTCCCATATTTGTTGCTGTCAATATGATCATTAGTATTTTAACTGTGATGGCAGATTTAACAATCACTGTTTTTCTCACATTATTCTGCTATACGTAATATTCAAATAATTTTCAAATCTTTAACCTCATTTCATTATTTTGCATTACACGTTTTGCATTTGCATTTTCTTGTGCTGGCCAATGAGAGAGAGAAAATCAGCTCTTCATAAATAAGCAGTAAGCTGAATGGAGCTGTCATAGATACAGAATATATATCTGATGATGTCTCTGAATGAATCTACGTGACTCTCGAGGGATTTTCGTGGTGCTCTCAACATTTCTCACACAACACTATATTTATTATTCCACAGAATTCCTTCAAGGTTGCCCTAAATCTGTCTGCGATCTTTAAAATCCATCTCATCTCGCCTCTAGCTCCGTTCCTTCTCTATCTGCTATAAATCTGTTAGCGCTCTCCGAGGAGCCCAGTTCTGACTGAACCTAACCGCATCATCTCCAACCGCTGGTCTAAACTTGCCCATGCAAAAATCACTGACATTTACAATAGAAATATTCTGTTGATCGCTCCAAATTTGAAAATATATGACCTGATTTTCAAGTTCTGAGCACAATCATCCTTCAACGACTGTATTTCTGCCAAGGTGATTCATTTTCGCAAGCGTTCCTCTACAAAACTGTATCAAAATCTGTTCTTGGAGACAGAAAAATGTGACACAGTTTTATTTAATATGTTTTCAGAAGACTCACACATCTCTCCTCAGCCTTATGGGAGGGCAGATCACTGACATAGATAAATAGGATCAAGCAAGTGAACCGAAACCGGCGGGGTTAAGATTTTTCCCAAAGCGATATCTCCTCACACCCTCTTCCGCAGTATCGTTATCTTTCCATGTAAACTCTCTCTCTCTCATTTGCTGCTCTCTCCCTCCAGTATACAACACGAGAACACCGTTATCAATTTATTTCAGAAGCTCCACAGGCCGTCAGACCGAAATCTCCTGCTGGGAAGTCAAACCTTCAACAGAGCCTCATTTTCAGCCCTGCAATCTCTCACACTTCAAACAGGAATAAGTGTCAATTAAGCTGTACCCGAGTCGGCCCACAGAGACAGAAACCTGCCCTGGGCCTTAATTCTCGCTTTATCAAAAAGATGAGAAACGGCCGCCTCACACTTCCATTCACAAAATCCCAAAACCGCAGAATTGCATGCGACGATTTTTAGACACTTGTCCTCATAAAAGATTCCTAATAAGGGCACTTAAATTCACCCAGCTTAGAAATGTACAAATCAACAAACTAAAACATGACACTGGCTGCCAAAATAGCTGCGCTGCTAAAATAGGCATAATCTTTTTGGTGAGAGTTAATGGATTTCAGCGTTGTAAGTCTCTTAAAGAGTCTTTCGTTTTCATTTCTGCACTGACAACGAACACAAAACTGGCAGGGAGGAAGAAAAATGATGCGCTAAAATGGTGCATTTCATACCCTGTAGCAAATGCGCATGGCGCAGCAAAGCACATTGGAAAACATTAGTGAAACCTGATTATCTCCCAGCTTGGAAATTAATTAAACCGGGAGCAGGGAGGTCTGGTGGGGCGTGTAGTATGTTATATCTGTTTCAACATATCCCCTGCCCTGCTGCCAGAGAGATTGTGCTGCTGTACCGACAGGGGCATAGTCTAATCGGGGACTGCAAAGCATGCTGGGAAAATTGAACAGAATTTAACAATTTAGCCCCTCCTCCCAAGCCCCTCCTTCCTGTTTCTGATCAATCCGCTTTAAAGACCAAATAAGGATTTCCTGTGGAGCCGTGACTATCAAGAGCCAAAACAACGAAAGCTTTACAAAATAACGCACTACTGCGATAAATGAGCCCTCGAGATGTGATGTACGTTGTTTCTGAGATACTCCAGATGTGATGCATAATGGTGAACGTTTTTTCAAAATTATGGAAACATTTCATGCTATTTTCCCCCGAGGGCAACACAACGCAGCTTCATTCCCTCTCAGGTTCCAGAACGCGGACTCTTTCCTCAGCTTCTAGAAATCTAATATCAAAATGTTCTCAGAGGGATATCGCACTCCAAAAAAGCTACAACAGGCCACAGTTCAGCTGTTTCGACTGTGCACAAACATGATATGCGGAAACCGCTGCAGTACCACCAAAAAATAGACAAAAACACGGATGAAAATCTTTTCTGTTTCCTACCATCAACAGACTCACTTCACAACAATCCAAACATCTCTGATGGGGGAAACAGCGACTAGTAAACGTTACGTGTGGTACATCTGAAGACACAGTGAAGAAAATTCTGCTTTTTTGAAAACCACATACAGGGAAATTTTAGGTGGTTTTAAAGCACAAATACAGGGAATCCAGCACTGCATCGTGACTGCAAAACCCAAACTAAGCCAAGACTTCACATCGTAAGAGACTTAATCCTAGTAATGCTCTTACCAGCCAAGAATAATTGAACAATGAAAGATGGGTTTACAGCTAATAAATTTACGCAATCTGCACTGATGGTTAACCAGAAAAAATACAGTAATCCTTCCTGAATCTGATTGTCAACTTTTCTGCAAGCTCCTGTATTCAAATGACAATGGAGGGGATTTGACTCTCATCCAGGGGAATTATGTTTTCTGATTCATACTGCAAGGTGACCTTATACTCTCACATCTGCCATACAGGTTTATATGGCTCTGTTATTTGTAATCTGTTCAGGCATTTACACAGACTCAAAGAGCAGCTAAACATGCTAAAGCTAAAAATCTCCTATTGCTATCCACAGAATGTGTTACAGAATGTTTTCTGCACAGACATACGTCCCTCTATTTCCTGTCTGTCTGATATTTTATTATAACTGCACAGGCATCGCTGAAGGCAGCCGTAAAATAAACATAGACGACACGCGGGTATTCCCTCAAACGGTTACATAAACGTTCATCTCCCCTTAGACATCGACTC
Organism: Yasuhikotakia modesta; assembly: GCA_036877545.1. NCBI lineage: Eukaryota > Metazoa > Chordata > Actinopteri > Cypriniformes > Botiidae > Yasuhikotakia > Yasuhikotakia modesta. The sequence goes on along the minus strand of JBAJNP010003698.1, from coordinate 8,003 downwards.
ATTTTATTCACCTGCTGTACCATCACGGACCGACGCACAGGGTCACTGCGCATTTTGGGGGCCGGCGGGTTTCCTAGACACACCCTAAACCCTCTGCTGTTCGTTCCCCTGTCCGGGGCGGACGACAGCATCTGTGGATCCGCGTCGAGAGGTGAGCGCTGACGCACACAGACAGCAGGAGAGAGACATCGGCCAGGTTTCCATCCCTCCTCATCTCTCTATCTCGCTCTCTTTTATGCTTTAATAAAAGCGTTTACACCAATCCGTACTATTTGTGAACCAGAATACAGACAGATTTACCTGCAGATAAGACAGAGACACTAGCAGCTAGTTTTAACCTTGTATATATTTAGCAGCTATAGGCCACATTGACATTTCGTTAGACCTTCATTGACTTCCAGGAAACAGGATGTGACTTAATAGGGGGGATGTTATTAACACTTTCGCGCCATGTGATTGATTATTGGTCATTGATTGCGCATTGGCAATAAATGAATAAACAAATACACAAAGCCAAGCAATGAAAATGTGTTTGCTCAGTTTTTACCATAAAACAAATAATGCAAAAAACTGTCATGCATTAACAGAGTCCCTGTAATGTTTCACAATAATCGTGAGGCATTCACACAGACACAATCCTCTGCAACATCTGCATGCACGCAAAACTAACGTCGCATTATATAAACTCTTTATATAATCTGCCCCGTTTGTGTTTCAGCTCAGAGCGTAACACGGCCTGCGGTGTCTCAAACGTCTCAGTCTTCTGCATCTCTGGCCTGCAGGTGCAGCTGCAGTCGTCACTGCAGGCCGCAGTAGCTGCAGTATGTCTGAATCAACACCCTCCGACATCCCTCAACATCCTACATCCTCAACACTTTCGCTTAACACGTCACTGAACCGCACAATGTCACGGTTTTTGGACTTCATGTTATTCAGGTAAATATTAAGCTGTCCTGCCCAAAACACACATCAAAATGATGCTCTGATTTGATGTAATTTAAAATTTGCACTATTTTTAAGTCTTCTTGAACATACTAAATACAGACATACATAAATAATACACACTCAGATCTCAAACCAACGGTGCACATTCTTAAAACAAGAAGCATCCATTATGTAATGAAAAGCCAAGCCCCACCCTATGAAATAAATACATTCAGTTAATTTATCTTTCCATTATCAAGACAAGGTCCCAAATGTCTCTCTCTCTCTCTCTCTCTCTCTCTCACACACACACACACACACACACACACACACAAAGCAAAAACGCAGAAATATATCAGATCCAAGGACCACATGCATTTTAATGATGCATTCAATGTTAAAATACACAAAACTGGCTACTGTAAAATCACATAAACGATGCGATACAATTATAAACATTAAAACATTTAATGCAGTTTTTACAATAAACTATCGCATCAGTATTACACACGTATATCTTACCTCGTCTCTCCAGACGCAACAAGACAATAAGATCATCAATATTAATGGCGTTTTCTGCCCCATTCTTCTATCTTCTCCTCTTCCTTTCGCTTCTTCCTCGCTTTGAATGTTTGTCTTAAATGACTTTAAGTGATTTCCAGAGGACAGGCGAGCGGGTGGCTGCGGGATGGGAGCTGAGATATATCTCCTGCGTGCGCAGACCTCGGTGCGCGCTGACGCTCTGCAGCCTCTCCGTGCGCTTCAACCAAACCCTCCTCCGCACGCGTCGCACGCGTCGCCCGCGTCGCCCGCTGGATGCGCACCAGGCCCATCCGCTGAAGCACAGCGACCCTTGGTGGACATGAGAGACATGCATTTTTACCGAGGTGGGGGAGTGAGATGGGGGAGGTCTGGGAACGCAAACGTGACCATTTGTGGCTCCTACAACGTCCTGTAAACGTTAGTTTAAGGTTACCGGAAGGTTTTTCCTGATTTCCCCTCTTAACATAACATTATTCTTTCGTTTCCATAACGTTATAAAAATAACCAAACGTACGGGAACCAAATACTAACGTTAGGACAACGATCTCTCTTCAATCGGATGGTACCGTTAATTATTGAATATAATGAATATAATTATCAATAATATAATATGAATATAACATTATGTCCATGTTTTGTTATTTTTGTCCAATGCAATAACAGAGTAAACAGGTTTTACAAGAATAAACAGATTTGTTTACATCCAGACGGTGTCGTGTCACATTTAAGTCGCCAGAGGTCAGTCATGGTGCCTATTTACAATATCACTGTTTATAAGTTTATACATAAATGCATGAATATCGGTGCTGTATGTAGAGATAACTGTACGCATAATGTCACCCCTCATGTATATAATACAAGATTTTCATGCTTATATATTTCAAGCCATTGCCTTCAGCTGTTAACTTATAATAAAAAATACTGATAATAAATTGTCCCCAACCATAAACATCGTTTAACTGAGGCTGGACACTCAGACGTAAAACTTAAACTTTAACATGTTTAAGTAAAGTTTAAAACTGAGAAAATCCATGACCCACATTTTATCACGTTAACAAAACTGCATCGATGGGTTTTGAAACGTTTTAAAGCATGTTAATAAAAGTAACCAATAACTTATCAATATTGAACATCAATGCATTCAGCCTGATAAATTCATTGAAATGTAAAATATATATTTTAAAAATATCCCAAGACTGATACAGGATGTTACAGTTTTACAGCAGCAGCTCCACACCTGTGTGTTTGCGCCTGTATCCACGCAGTTCATGCGCCACGGTTCCGGAAGTCCGACCATGTTCGTCGTGCCACAGTAACCACAACCTCCTTTGAACAGGTGGGAGGACGAAACCAAAGTATCCATTTGATCAAACTCTGGAAAAGTCACTTGGATACTGAAGTCCGGGCTTTTCCCAGCTGGATATTTCACCCGGAGCGCCTGGTTGTTTGCGGGCGCAGGCGCGCGTCTCCGGCTGCGTGTTGGTTTGTTTGGCGCAACCATGAGTTCTGCGGCGTATAAACAAGTAAGTGTTTATTTATTCACTTTATTCAAACCTCTGCGTGTGTTTCCTTGTATTGCTGACGTTAATGTTGACTTTTAAGTGAACCAAAGTTATGAAAGTTAAAGCGTCCGTATGGCTGAACGTGTCATGCATTCCTCCAGGTTACCTGAGCGCATAGTTTGGAAACGAGGGTTTGAACGTGTATAATACAGGTTAACAGTGACACCCAGTTGTGTTTCTTACACAGCCTCGTTTAACTGCGGAAGTGTTAAGTTGTTTCACGGTTGTTTTAATGTTTCAGTTGCGTTATTTATTGCGCTTTTCAGTCAAACTCCCCAGTTGCACATTTCGCACAGAGTTTGATGCCCATACAGACAATATAACAGAATGAATATACAAACTATTGAGGGAGGAAGTGTGTCTTTCAGCAGCAGAGCACAAATAAAGTTAAGCCACTGCTCAAAATAGCTGTAATGTAAGTGCAGGTGCTGTTGTGTTCATTTGTGAGGTCAGTGTGTTTGTGGATATTGTGATGAAATGGATCTTGGAAGAAAGTGTTTACCAGATAGATTTATGTAATAGTTCTTGGCACACATTGTTCATTTGGCAAAGGTTTCGTTTTTGTGTTACCTGAGGATCAAACCCTGGAGTCGAACCTCACGCTGTATAAAACGTCCAGTGTGTTTTCTACTGTATTATTGTCTTGCCTGCATTAGTCAAACACATAGGGTACATAACATATAAATGTGTGTCTATAAATAGATTGCTCAACCAATGAATCATTGTAAGTGTGGTCAGACATGTTGCCTTGACTGACTTTGTGTCAAAATATGTTTAGACTCTAGAATGAGACTCTAGAGTTTAGCATTAGTTGAGTTTGTGTTACAGATCCACGCTGCTGTAACTCATTCTAGATTTCCAGAATATTTGTTCAGGTTTCAGGCCTGTTGCAACTTGATACAAGTATGTGAGGATTCTGGAGGTTTTGTTGCTCCCGCTGTGAGCTTTTTGTTGCGATGGGTTTTCTAGAAAAATAACGTGAAAACATAAACATGCCAGTTTTACAGATAAAAATCAAATATTCTTTCGTCAGACTTTACAAGGAAGCACCAGGATCTTAGAAATTCCTACAACAACGTTTTTACAGTCATCCTAAAAAACTATAAGTTATTCTTTAATCTGGTACCTGTTTGTGAGCCGTGCATCGATTATCAATATTTAATGTTTGCGATGTCGCTAAAAAATAAATAACCTTCGACCCTTTTACTTGTTTTTTCCTGTTTCTTTAACTTGATGGCTTTTTTATAGATTTGTTCTTCTGAAAGATTTGCTTTTATTTCTTACGCTCCAACGCCATTAAATTCGGCGTCCTGTAATGAGTTTTTGTTGGGCTGTGGACTCACGATTCAGAGGCACATAGTGCAGTTACGTCTGATGTCGAATCAACAATGCAGAAGAGGTTTTATATTAAAATAGATGGTATTTACAGGCAAAAATGCACACAGGCCAAAATCTTTTGACAGTGTTCAAATATTACCACCCTAGACGCAGGTTAGCACCTATATGTAGGCCCGACGGTTAGCTTACTGTTGTGTTAAAAACTACACGCAATGAGCTACAGAAAGATATTACAAGAACAGCTATTGGTCTGAATGTCCTTGATATTGGATGTTTAGTTATGACACTGATACTTTATGTATCTATGTAGACACTGTATCTTTTCAATCAGTTCTGTTTTTCCCATGATTCTTTGTGTCACCGTGTCCTTATGTGACTCAGGGCTGATTCATTCTCTCAGCTAACAGCAGGAGGCTGTTGACCAATCCGAGTGGCAGAATTTATCTAATTTTTTTATTTCTGCTTGGCCTTGTTAAAAAATAATTTTTGGTTTGCTGAAAAATTTGTTGTGGTGCGTTTAGCTGCCTAAAGTAAGCATGAGTGTGAACTTAAAATGTGTATTTTATGCCTTCTGCGTTTCCTAAAGCGGTTTAGCTACATTTGTGACCTTTTGCAAGTTCAAAGTTTTTGGGAGTATGCAGGATTAGATGCAGGATGCGTCATCAGTATATTTTCCCTATTTTTCCAGATTAAAATGACTTTTAAAATTTATATAAAGTTACATTTTGGAGTGCAAACGTGGACTGACTTCCACAAAATTTCTGTTTTGACTTCCTGGAATGTTGAAAGTTTAGGAATGACTGATCGTGTCATAAATGATTATCATTTCCTGTTCCTTGTTTGTTAATTAACAAACCAAGATAAATCATTACATAGTAAGTGTTCAGTGATTTGAATTTTCGGCCAAAAATTATCATGATACCAGCCCTGAGATTCTGTTTTACAAATTCTGGACACTTGTCTGCTATAGGTTTCATAAACCTTAACAAACCCCTATACAGTATAATTATCAAGCACACAGTGAACAAACGCATTAACCACATAATTTTCTCGACCCAGCTTTAATTGGCTTCCCTTATCTTAAAATATTTCAGCTTGTCTCAGGGGGATTCACTTATTTCTGGTTTAATTGCTCACATTGTTGTTTCTTCAGACGGTTCTTCAGCCTTGTTTGAATCCGACTGACCCTGTCACAGTTTGCCAACCTCTGGTTTTGCCGTGCGTCAGCATAATACACAACTAATGTTTAAAGAAACGCTGTATTCTTGGTTTTGTGAAGCATAGATTACTGAGTTTCCTCTTGGAAACAGGAAATGACTTTATTCCTGTTAATTGTCTCAGAATCCTCTTTTCCATCTTTTTCTACATCCGCTGGTGTGACTGCCATGCTCTGAGTTTCTGAAATACCGCCAAGTGGCCTGAGGAATGCTAGGGTAACTGCTTCTGTTTCTCCAGAACTAATGCTAGTTTGACGTGGGCGACTTATTTGTTTACATGATTCCTTCATGCTGGGTTCTTAGGTTAGCGATGATAATCAACATCTATCATTAGACTGATCTCATGGAGGTAGCAAATGTGTTTTACTATTAAAATGTGTTTTGTTTTGGACACTTGTTTCCTCATTTGTAAGCTTGTTGGACAGGTTTTGTTATGCTTGTTTTATGCCATTTTCATTGTGTTAGTCAAACATGTAGGTCACACGTCAGGTTAACACGTTCATCTGCCCCAGGCCTGTGAAATTCTGTAACACCAGAGACTTTAGTTTAACTGTATGTGTCAGTTTGTTTTGCCAGGTACAGGGATATAAATGTGACACATATTCTATACAACATTTTCTTCCTGTGTCATAAGTAATGATGTAATTTGCACTACATAAATTATACAACTATCAATAATACAAAAAGTTCATGGAAATTTGTATGAAATGTGTGTGTGTGTTATTTCATATACAGTAGAATCTTATCTGTTTCATTTTAAAGTCTGATGTGTGTCTAAATCTTTAACTACTGTGTTATCACTTTATTTCCTGAGCGATTCTCAGAACAAACAGCTCTGTGTTTTGCAGATTACACCTATGAAGGGTCTAATTAGATTTGTCTACCCGGCTGGTAAAACTGAAAATGAGACACAGTTTAGCTTATGGCTCAAACTGCAAGTCGTATATCTTCACTATGGTGTTTTGCAGAGGATTATGGGTAAAATCACGGCTTGTAATGCTGTTATTAGGCAGCGATCTCTGTGACTGATAACAGAGGCCCACAGCAGCGTGTGACCCCCGTTCACCAATAATACTCTTAATCTTATGCCATGATAGCAAAAAATTCAATTTAGGGCAGACTGAGGCGAGAGCGGCTGTAATTGCGGTGAGTTATGGCGTGAGCTGTTGTAGTGGACCTCGGATCTTCAGAAGGGTTAACATACCTGACAGATTGATTTAATACCAGTGTGATTCTTGCACCATAATGATCTTTAGATTTCTCATCTCATCTCCAGTTTCTAACCACCGTTAATGCTGCATCTTTTGTTGCCATGGTTTAAAAGCTTAAAGCTCCAGATTGTTCCACGGTCCCTGTTTACGTCCGTCGTGATGCCCCTGCGGTGGGCTGCGGATGATTTATGCAGAATTACAGCTGGTTCTGTGGAGTCAGGAGCGTGTGGAGGAGATGGAGGGAACCGTGAGATAGGAGACAGTCTGGGTTCTACTGGAGATGTTTGTCAGAACTGTTCTCGCATCATACAGAAGTTCTGCCTGTGCCGTCCTTCCAGATCTCATGACGGTTTCACACCCTGTATAATTGTAACCCAAATCTACTTCACTGTTACTTCATTTTAACGCTAACAACTTTGCTGCTAGCCTCACTGTGTGATAACAGAATGAATGTTTAGATAATGTTAGCCAACGTTCCTGTTTGCTGGTCAAGCGGAAAAAGTGGAAAAGGGTTTTTGTGGAGCTTGTTTAGAAGACGTGTGCTAATGTTTCTTATGACTTCTTGTTTGCCTTGCGGATAAAATATACAAACAAACCAAGAAGATTTCTGAGACCTGGGGCGTGTTTTAGAGATCACAGTGTTATCAAGACTTAGTTAAACGTTTTTACACACATTCTAATTGCAATAATCTTTAACAATAAAACCACAGTCATTCTGACGCCTAGAGCCATAGCTGACTGACTGTTATGTCATGTAACTGTCTCTGTTTGTGTGTGTGTTGAAGGTCACAGTAACAGGCCAAACCTGTAGTTAAACCGGTCTGCGCTTGTGTTGCTGCAGAGCGTGTGTGAACTGATGAATTCTGGAGGTTAATGGAGGTAAATGGAGGCCTGTACATGTCTCACTCATCTGCTGTTGTTGTGGTTTGATGAAGAGTAAAGACAGAGTTTTATTGTGCCAACTTTCATTATAGCGTTAGTTCCTCCAAATTAATGCAGCCATTTATTCACAATTATTTATTTACAAACTTTACAAACTTCCAGAACTTCCTAGGAGTTTTTGGTATGTTTTTTTATGAGCGCTATGTTTTTAATCAGTAAAAAATGAAGAAGTAAACGTGTGATGACAGAATCTTATTTTAGGTTCCAGTACATTTTACTTCTATATATTTTCTTAATAAAGCGACTCCCTGAATGCAAATGTTGTG
>JBAJNP010003697.1:0-37790 GCA_036877545.1 Yasuhikotakia modesta | reverse complement strand
ACGTAATTAACAATTAATGTGACATCTAATTTCTGAAACAGAACAGGTGTGTGAAAACATTTCTGTTCTTGTGGGAGTTTTAAAGGCGTAAGCACCCTGTCCAACATCGCTCCTGAATATGCACACGCCAATGCGCTATTTCCTGTGCGTAGCAGGAGCAGTAGCGCACCGTCGAGACTGACTGGAAACCCACCACATGAATCGTTTAACATATTTTATACAGTTTCTTCTGGGAAAGCGTTTTCTTCTGAAAATAAACGTCTTCATAAAGTCAGCTGACAGAAAAAATAAACATTTATGAAGACAAAAAAGATCAATTAATACATTGGAAAAACGCAAGTATTTTTCGCTAGTAAAATTCATAGTTAGGATGCCTTGAGGCATTGTGTTTGCCTGCATTGTTATTTAAATGAACCCGACACTTGTAAGACTTATTTGACTTCCATAGTGTGACTGTTTGGCCGTAAAGGGTTTCGGTTCCTGATTATTGCGAGACAAAGTGAACCTTTGTACTTCAGTGTTCGTGTGGGTGGTCATGTGTGCTAAGTGTGGGGCTGTTTTATGGTAGATGTTGTGAGAGACGCACTCACAGGGTGAGCAGCAGAGAAAATTATAGCTGTTTGTAGCTCATTATAAACTTTCTAACTCCTGTACAAGTGGCTGGAAGAGCCGCAGTCTGTAAACACATGCAGTTATTGCATTATGAATAAATAAATGCTGCACATAAACATAGCAGTACAATAGGAAAAACAGATAAAGAAAAGCAAAATAATTAAACTGAGGCATTTATTGAAACTTTTTAAAACCATTTTTATTGCCTTCTTATAATTTTAGATTGGAAACTGAGGATGCACTGAGAGAAAAAATCAGGACGTTGCAAGCCAGACTCAAACCTGCATGCTTAGGATCTGCTGAAGTGTTAAAGGTTTGTCAGAATTGTTTAAATTGACTGTATTTACATCACCACAAATCTGCAAATCAGATTAAACAGAAGGCACAATACTGTAAGTACACAATATTGTATCACGCTAGAGAACATGTTTAATGTACCAAAAATGAAAAGTAAGTTGTGTGTGAGAGAAGAGCAGCCGAGTTTCTGTCCGCAGAAAATATTTTGGGAAAATGCATTTCATGCATCATTAGGTTTGAGGAAAGGCTGAAAAGACAGAAACATCAAAGAAAAGGGGAGTGAAGTACGAGCAGCAGGTGAAAGATTTGACTGCAGGGATCCCACACAGATGGAAAATATGTACGTACTGTATTATGGAATTTTGAAACTGTAGTTTTCAGGCCCCTATTCATAATTAAACAAGTATATAAGTTTATATGTTTTCAAGCTATGGCTGGCTGTAAAGTTGTAGTTGTAATTGTGTGTTAAATGATTTCTAAAGTGGCTCAAATGGAAATTAATTGATTGAAATGTCTCTAAAAAGACAGTATGACCTCCACAGCATAACATTGGCAAGCAACAGGATATGCAGTGTTCTGGCTATACCCTTAAAGACACACTGAAACTTGTGTAATTATGAGCAAAAAAGTCAAACTATTAATGGTGTTTGTCCTAACTAAGGCCTGTTTGTCACAAGCCTGTGTTTCCAAAACGGCATAATTCCACTTTTGATCATTTGAACTCGCTGGTGGAATTTTCTTCTATCCATTAGGAAGATAATTGAATATTTTATCATCCTCTCTGCATCGTACACAATGTATGAAATAATAATACAGAGCACGTGTAATGAAGACTTCAGTTCTCATTACTGGGGGAATGTAAAACGGCCCTCGATTTTTCCGAGTCCGTCATGAATATTTGAATTCACAAGCAATCGAGTCGCCGGGGCTTCAATGACTTTTTTGTGTTTGCTTCATTTTCTATAACTGTCACGGCAAACAAAAGGGAGATATTAAACAGGCGTCTATGACTCCTTCCCCTTGGGAAAATGCATGTGCCCTGCAGGCGTGAACAAGCAAAACATGAATATTCAACACAAGGCTGCCTCCAATCTCCCTTATGCAGTCCGCACAGGTGCTAACGCTGCGCTACCTTGTCATGCACAACAAAGGGGCTTTTTCATCCCACCCGCTTTCATTCCCAGTTTTTAAAGCAGTGGAAAGAATAATCGTGAATGCAGAAAGACAGAGAGAGAGAGATAGAGAGCGAGAGACCACCGGGTCCATTCTCACGCCTGACGCGTATGATTAAAGAGCATTGCGTTAGATGTATGTAATCTACACATCTATGGTGTGAGGGGAAAAGCATTAGGTCGCATACAGGAAGTGCCAACTGCACACAGAACTTGCCAGCCTTGACAAATGGCTAGTAATCTGCCGCAGTACATGTTAGCCGCAGCCACAGAGACAACGTTGTGTTTTGTGTTTGTCGTGTTTGAAGAAGCTTCCAGCGTTTATGGAGATGAATATTATAGGAAGGTTTGTAGGCACGTAGTCATGACGCATGAAGCCAAGACCTGATTGGCCTTTCTGTTCCAGTTACACAGAAGGGGGCGTCTGATGTGTCCAAGTGCCTTGTTTGTGTCACATCATCTGATTACATCATGCTATAGGACTGTGATGTACAGCTAACACGCATGAACGGACAAGCATGTAGGAAAATTGAAGGTCGTGTTTGGCAGCTGAACTATAAGCAACAGGATTCATGTCCACCTACCTGTTCTGTTTGTGTTATAATGTAGATTGAATTTCCTGCAGATGGCTATTTAAGGGTGTTGAAATAATCAAAGTGTTAAATTATAGTTGCTTATAATTTAAGTGGCAAAATAAACATGGTGTCAAATGTTAAGTGGGTTTGTTCATAAACCCACCTCTCATTAATAGGTCAATATTTTATTAAATATGCTGCATGGTATATTGTAAAGCAGTATTTTTTACAAATTTAAATGTTGTGTGTGTGTATGCATGCATGTGTGTGTATGCATGTGTATGCGTGTGTTTGTATGCATTGATTTAGTGTGACTCTAGATGTGTTTATTTGAATTTCATAAGAAACATGCATGAGCTTGTTGAACACATTGCTTGAGGAATCACTCAACCTGTTATCTTTACAGTAAGGTGGGGCTTTTACATATAGCAGTACTTAACAAAACCTCCAATTGCAGCTGCATGTCTTACATCTGCTCCCTCGCTCCATTCCTGAGGATTCGTCCTGTGGGATCTGTCAGTCATGCTTCCGGCTCTGCGCTGGAACGCTAGTTCCGCTGGAGTTTTGAATGGGAATGAGGGACTAAAGAAGCAGATGTTGTATCGAAAATTATATTTAGCTCAGAAGCAACGCGACGGTCGCCACTAACAAGACAAAAAGCATCTCATTTATGTTGCTCAAGGTTAGCGGAAGATGAAAAGCAGCAAATTTGTTTGGAATCGGATTTGTACAGGCGAGGTAGTTCGTGACTCGCAGATAGTTCAAGGGGAAAAAGAAACAGATTTTTGACACGCTTTGTGGAATAAAACCTAAAATGGTTGTGTAATGATTGGGTAACAGGAAATGAAGTCTGCAGAACAGTCATCAATTTAAAAAGATTAGGGCCCTCAGAATACGTTCTGAAAACACAATGATTTCTTTTTAAAGTAAATTTGTTTGCAAATTCGTTTCCCAGGCTCTGTTTGGTAAACCACACAAATCCATGGTGACCTCCGGCAGTGCTGTCTGTTTTGTCGGTACGTTACTTTCATAAGCTGTTGCGATGAGAACTCAAGGTTTATCTAATGCTGTGTGCTTTCCTCTTATTCTTTCTATGTGCCTGTTGTGTTGCTTACAAAAGACGATGCCCCCATTTTGAGAGTCGGTCAGCTGTCCTCTGTCACACGCACCTCTTCCAATGCGAAGCATCAGCGCAGAGATCATTCATTAAATTAAAACACTGAATCTTCGCAGTCATTAAGCAGAGACGTTAGGGATTGTAACACTTCTATTTTTAAAAATTGGCACAGGGAAATGTGACACCCCCTCCCATAGGAACAGACTGCACAGCTAGCAGAACAAGCACATATAGAAACATACACAATATACACTCATATACACAATATACACACAAAAAATAACCGCTTGGGAACCGTATAGGAATGTTAATGAAACGTTCTGTGTTTGCTGGGTTCTTGTTATTTCTCCTGTGCTTTATTGTAAATTTAATCATAACATTATTTTCAAAATTGTATTCGTTTCAAATTTGTATTAATTACTCTGTAGCTTTGTTTTTTACAACCATTTTTTTTCTTTTTCCTGCTGTCTTTAAAGTAACACTTAAGTCTGCTGTAAAAAACGTACCTATGTTCTTGTGGTGCCGTCAGCCAATCAGTGTTGTCTGCATGTCATGATGTCAGTTAGCTGTGGGGTCCAGAGCGATTAGTCACATGACATTTACACGTCTCAGCTGATTGGATAAAATAAAAAGTGTGCCCAGAACTGATTTGCCACGAGGAGAGTTGGCAGCAAGCAGGTTGGGTGACACTCATTGAATTAAACATGCATGTGATAAGGTCATGTAGCACGCAGCTGTTTGCCATTGCATTTTGCGTGCTACACAAAAATAGTATGCGGTGCACGGCGCACAGCATGTGCTAGGCTAGTATACAAGCATATAGTGGATATACCTAAAGGCTGTAACTTGGCCTGCAGTATGCATGGACATTTTGACATCTCTTTATGATTATAAACAGGCATTGTCACGAAGCCCTGAGTTGTTCCTGGGGCCCTGCCTCTGCTATCACCCGGCTATAAATCACTGTAAGGAACATTAGTTCTTGTAAATAAAAGGTAAATGTCGCATTTCCAGACACGCTAAATGCCAGACTTTTGTGGCGATAGCATCATTTAATGATTGATCAGTCTCTCCTGCTGTTGTTTCTTAGCTGAATGGAACAGCGTTAAAAGCACAATGATCCTGGCGGCCCCTGTTTAAAAAGTATTTCGCATTATTACGGTCACGTCCCGCTATATTCACAAATGCTCTTCACGCTTGTGCGCCCATCTTGCTCCTCAGATAAGGAGAGGAGCCTATGAAAGCATAGCATGATTACTGCAGCATGCAACTTTTAAGGGTGTGAAAAAACAAAAAAACATGCGACGCCAAGATTTTCAACAAGCAGGCTTGTGTTATTTTAAAATGTTGCACCTTCTCTTTTTATAATGTTTTTCTTTTTTTAGCCAGACTTCTCACTTGACTAAACGGCGCTGATTGTGTCCGTCTCCAGCTGATGGAGATTTGAGCAGAAAACGTGGATATAACCTCATTAGCCAAGCCGACAAAAAGCTATTGAGTTTGATCCATCTGATCTGTCTGTAACCATAGGAGTAAATTGAACTGCCCTGGTGCAGATGATCAGATGTTGTGTGTGTGTCTGATCTGAAAGCATTACTGTCATTGGTTTTGAACAAATCTTTAACTTCCATTTTCTTTTTCCACATATGCATTTGGCAGACATTTTTATTCAAAGCAACTTGTAGCAGTGTATTTGAGCCATACGTTTCATCGGTGTGTGTGTGTGTTTTCTGGGAATCGAACCCACAACTTTTGCACTGTCTTGCTGAGCTTTACCAGTTGAGCTACAGAAACACTTCCATGCACTGTCTGATATCTCTCATTCACCGAAGCCTCTCCTGGGACATTGCTTTGGTTGTAAAATCTTCTCTGATGATTCGCTGCATCTAGCGATCATGTGACCATTCGGGCAGCCTAGAGAGGAGGTGTAATTTTTTTGAGAAGACACATTGAAGTATATTAAATTTTAAATCTGAGCCAATCAAACCTGGAACACGGCTGCCCACTGAGAATAATAATAAAACGTAAGCGCCCGGCGGATTGCGTATTGATTTCTGCGATTTCTTTCGCATCAGGTGGCACCGCGAATCATTTTTGTGCCCTTTCCTAATGGTGGCCAAATCAATCATGGGAAAATTATACAAGATCCATATTTATCACAACAATAATGCTTAAACGTTACACAGAAGAGCCATAAAATAGATCGAGATAGGAGGAGCGAGACTGGATGAGGCAGAGACTGTGAGACTGTGATAAGCCCCTCCCATTTTTATTCATGTGTTGCTGCTGAACTGTGATGTGTAACTCCTCTCTGGATGAAGTGATCTGATTGGTGAACAGAGCGTTACCCCGGCAGCACAGAAGTTATGTATTTGTTTTCTCTTATTTTCTAAATGATGTAATATGAAATTATGTATTTTGCTCAGTGGGTTTTATTCACTGATTCTCACTTAGTAGTACATTTAGAGTCAAATCCAGAAACAGTGAAACAACATGTACACAAAATCGCCTCAGAAACAGGTTTAGTTTCCATAGCGATCGTCTTAAACATGTTCAGTACTTTAAATTAGCATCCTAACTTGTGAGCTCATAGAAGTTTTGGTAAATATTTATTTGTATACTGTAGTTATTGTTGTTTTGACCAAAATCTTACATGGAGCATCATTGGCAAGTCGCTTTGGATAAAAGCTTTTGCCAAATTAAACACAATTGTTTCGGCCGTTCAAATGCACATATTTCTCCGGAATCTTCCGTTTACATGTTCAATGATAAGTTAAAGAGACCCAATGTCGGCCACTTCTTCTCCTTATTAAAAGTTAATGTGAACAAATGTTTGAGACTGTGAAACCTCCCACTGTTTTATCATTTCTTGTCTCAGTGAACATCAAACAGTTTCTATTTATCAGTGGGTGATTATAAAGGAGGAGTGACTTACATTAATGACTTCATTATAACTTTTTGGTTCATAAACCGTATAAATGATGATTGTATTATAATTCAGATAGACTGGAACAACAGTATTCTTAATTAAAGTCTTAACTAGCTCCTGCCTGCTGTGGTGTAAATTCATTTCTAAAGCAGTTAAAATTTGCGTGCTAGGATGTGATGTGTTTGTTTTTGACAGTGAATTGGGACATTTGATTGGATGTTTTTGAGGTGGGTAGAGCCAAATAACAAAGTAGGAGGAGTCACCGAGATTGACATCGAGATCAAACCGAAAATGGGTGGAGTCAAACACTTATCAGGTATTTAGTTTTAATCTGGGTGAAGTCAATTGTACATCATACAGTGAGTTTTTTGAATATTGTAAGATTCTGTGGTCGAATATATTTTCTTCTATGCTGTATTAAACCTGAGCTAATATATTCCAGGTCTTAGTTAGGACCCGGGTTGCTTCAGGCTACTGTAGAATTTTTTCATGCAGTGCAGTGCATTGTGGGAAATATCAGAAACGAGACGTTCTAAAAGCAGAGTGTGTTAGAGGCGCTGTCAGAATCGGGAAAACCATAAAAGGGGACAAAACACTGTTATACCTCTCAGTTGCCATCAGAGGGGCGAGTTGAGAAGTGTTCATAAATTATTTCTGTCAAGAACAAAATGGGACCAAAAAAACAAAAAGTGAGAGAAAAAACTTTACAGGAAAGCTTTATTTTGGCTCATCAAATATGTATGATCTAAATATCAAGCAATGAATACATAATCACACAATGAGTTTGAAATCCGACTCAGAATTTGCTCAGTGTAAACATGAGTCATACAATCTGATTTATGTTGAGCTCAAATCATCGCCTCCAGTCTACGGTACTTACTGTATGTTGTTTTGTGGTTGTTCCTTTCTTACTGTAAAGTATATTTATATTAAACTACTGACAGCTGCACGGAAGAGCAATTTTCTTGTCGTTCCGCTTTGCTGCCCCCTGGGGTGCATTGCAAATTATCCAGAAAACTCCTAGTAGAAACATCTAGAATATGGAGAATACTGTGAAAATCTCAGAAGATCGTGGCTGCTTTCTGAAGCTTTAGCTGTGAAGAGCCACTGTTTTCCAAGAGTTTTAAAAGTGGGTTGTATTTATAGTTGTGTGGCTTGTGGTTTCTGTTAATTTTTAATGCACCTGAAGGCATCTTAGTTCAGTCAGCGACAGAACAAACGCTCGAACAAACGTTTTCGTGCTGAAAGCAGATTCAACACAATTTTCATCTCTCGTTCTGACACGTCGGTACTGATGTGTGTTATTCTCCGCAAGAGAAGCATCTCAAAAGCGACGTCGCAACATCGCATTCAAAGCACGACGAGGGTATTCTTATCACTAATAGCTTGTTGTATAATATTTATTTTAAGGTGGAGACAGTGTTTTGCTAAAGCATTTTGTGATACGACTCAATTCGGGAACAAGATTTAAGGCAAAACAAAGACGGCGTTCGTCGCTGGAGACACCTGCAATCAGAGAGCAACCGCAAAGCTCAGTCGTTTCAAACGCGTTCTATCAATTTGCTAATGTTGAAACATTGTGTCTTGTAATTGGCTTTCAGGAACTGAATGTGGGGGAGTCAGTCGCTGGCAGACAGCCTGCAAATGCCAGGAGTATTTTATCAGGAGATAAAGCTTTGTTACTGTTATGCCCTCTAATCAACAGACTGGGTGTGTGGCTTGCTAGATAACTCAGGCCACTGGTGACCTTTGAGTAACCTGTGAATGGGACGCCGTGCTGATATTGGAATGTCACGATGTGTCTGCTGGTTCCAGCTAAATTCCACACGTACAGTCAATATGCAGCGGCACTGATTATTTTTCTTCATAAATTCTTACAGTTTCATTGTGTCTGATGTTGAATTACGAATACAGGTACCAGTCTGATGAAGCTGTGATTTTACTTTGATCCTTGGAAATTATAAAGGTATGGTTTACCCCAAATGAAGAAAATCTGAGTGTTTATTCTCTTCTTGTGGTGTTTTTTTGTGTGCAAAACACTTTTTGGAATATAGATGGACACCCTTTGATATGACAGAATGTTGATAAGTAAATAATACATCCTGTATGTGTGTGTGTGAGAGAGAGAGAGAGAGAGTGTGTGTGTTCTTTTTTTCCCATTTTTGTTTATTTTTTCTCTTTCTTTTTCAGCAATCGCTGTTCTCTCAGTGCTGAGGATCTCAACAGGCAGTGGCTGAGGCCGGACCCCGATTTAAGCCCAACGATTTACCACACCAAAGGATTCCTGTATTACCTCAACAGTATAGGCAGAACTCCACTGGTGAGCTTCCATTAAATCTTACCACACTATAACTGACCTATTGAATCCTAAAGTTTCACAAGGGCCCTCTGGAAATTGCTGCATGATCTCGGAGCTTTCCGGTTCCAAATGCAGGTCAGCGCTGACTAAATCCATTAGTTGGTTGGTGGGTACAGGTCTTAACAATAGAACCGCCAGGCCTGAGTGGAGTTTACTTTAGAATTGCTCATAGGAAGGGTTGCAGAAAGTATTTTGATTGCAATTTGGGTTTATTCACAATAGGAAATTAGACGTACTCAAGTTTAATTTTGCATTATATGTGAAGCTGCTTTGAAGCAATGCAACATTGTAAAAAGCGCTATATAAATAAAATCGAAATATCTATTGTTATTCAATTCAATTTATATGATGGCATAATTGTGTTATATGTGTGGCTAATAGAGGAATTTAAAGGGTATGTACACCACTGTGCCTCACTAACACACAGATTAGTGTATTTAATACTTAAGTTGCTTTGCAACGGCAGGCAGACATTTGTGCAGATGGACCAACAGTTGCACCTCAGAAGGTTCTACTTCACTGGTTCTGCTAACAGTTTACTATTCTGTTGAATTGACTTTAGTACCCATATCCCGGGCTTAATTTGTGCCGGAACATGTTGTCTAATGCTTCCATTAAATCCCACTGGGAAGACGAAATCAGAAGTGATTACAATGTGATGTGTGTTCAAACGCTTTAATTGGCAAACTATAAATGTGTTTGAATTTCCTGACACACACATTTTTAGCTATAATGCAACAAATTAATCTAAAAGGACGTGCAATTGCACTGATGCGTTTCGTCCTCATTGTTCAGCCTCAGAGAATTATGGGGAATTTTTTTAAAAACATTATTTTGAATATTTAGTAATATTTTCTGGCAAGCTTTATCACGGTTTGTGTCAAGGCACAATGTAGTTTTAACGTCAACATTTACAATTGAAAATATGTTATGAAGATTCTAAAACAAAACAAAAATATAACCATTAATTATGAATCAAAAAGCGGCGCTAGAAAATGACTAGAAAATGTTTCCTGAACCAGACCTTCTGTGGTTTGAGGTGACCTCCATTTTTATAGGTCTCACAGAATTAAGAGCCTTTCTTATTTTTAGTCAATCTATTCATAGTGTCACGTCGAGGGCCTTTGAGATTCTCCTGATGTTATGAAAGCACTGAAGAATAACGTCTTTCTTCGCCTCTGTCCTGCTGCACCCTCTGTCCTTTTCAATAGAAGCTTTATAGAAAATGGAGAAACGAAACAATTGCGCCGTCTGTGCGAGTCTGAGAGGGAAAAACAAAACGAAAGTGGGTTCGTCGCCACATGAAGTGAGAGAAAGAGGGACGAATTAGTAACAAATTTAATTGCTTGGTATTCGGAAGCGACCGTAACTGGAGGCACCGCTAGCTAAAAAAATCAATCAATCAATTAAATAAATTAAAACATAATTAAAAACGTTTGTGGAATGCTGCGGAAATGACCATTGGCTAACTTGTAATTGAGCGACATTTACCTATTATGAAGAACCAAAGAACGTTAGCGGCGGCACAATTAGCCGCATTTACATATCATTTATGCCATAATTCAAAATTAATCACAGTAATAATTATGCAGCATACCTGGTCAAAGCATCATTGTCATTTAACAAAAACCTAGAATGGGGAAGCGTGACTCGAGCGTTTAATGAACGCATGGACACCCCTTGTTGAGGTTTTACAAAAAGCTGACACGCGTAGAGCTGTGCACCGACTCCAATTAGCGCCCACGCTGTCAAGAGACTAAATTTGTATTATAGTCACCGCGCGCCATGTTACATTCTCCGCTCTGCCCTCATTGTGTGCATGTGTGTGTGTTTTGTCACAAGATTAATTATGTTTGGCTCGGACTAAAGTTAACGGTGTGTTCCTATCGTGTCAGGAAAGCTAAAAAAGACTACCACCTGTAAGGCTTTGTTTTCCTCTGACATTTGACTTCCACGTCCTTAGCTGTTATATATACACACACACACGCTTGGACACAAATACACACAATATCGCTGTTTGTTTATCTCTCTTGTGAAAAACTGCTGTGTTATATCACATCCGCAGGTGTTTTGCGATTACCACGGCCACTCCAGGAAGAAGAATGTTTTTCTGTATGGCTGCAGTATGAAGGAAACTCTGTGGCAGTCTGGATCTACCATAAACACAGCCTCCCTGAAAGAAGACCCGGGTTACAGGGTATGGTTGCTTCCTACTGGAAATGAGGAAGCGCAGATGAGATCTCTTTCGTATCTCGATTGTTTCTCATAGATAGCGGTGAGACAAAATTGAGTGTAAATGGAGACCTTTGCTTGTCTCTCCTGCTTCTCATGTTTTCTCCTCAGAAACAAACCTCGTTCTCACATGCTTCTCCTCAGGGGAGATCTTAGCAATGTTTTGTACTGTGCTCAGATTTCAAAAGCCTGTATTTCAATATCCACCTAAACGTTTCCAACACCAAATTTTGCTAGGCTCTGCTCTCCACAATGTTTCATCAATGTCTATTTTTTATTTCTCCAAAGCACCTTTAAGAAAAACATGTTAAATGAATTTAGCTCTACAGCTCAACACATCTACAGCACTATAAAGGAGCAACTTTTGCCCAATAATTTTACCAAACAGAACAGATAACTAAGATATAAGACTCATTTTAGCTTTTATTTTAGCATGAGAGGAGAAGGAATTACTGTATTTTTTTCTTAATCTTTATTATGATAATATTACATTAAACAATTCAAATGACTGTTGGAAAGTAGCATTAGCTCTCGCACAATCCAGTCAGTCTTTGGTCTGTTGTTTTGTTTGGTGATTGGCAGGGCTGCATCCAGTCTGCCTCACACTTTTGTTTGTGAGCCAGTGTTGTGTGTCTGAAGTTTAGTGTGCCTGAAAACATTTCTCTCAACACACAGGCTATGACGAATTGAGTTAATGGATAGTTAGGAGGCATATGTAAATCCCGGGAATCTGGAATGTGGAAATATTGTGTCTTTAGCTACCGAGTGTCTGATGTCTGCTGCCTTTCCAAAGACAGTCTAGAACAAACAATTCAAGTTTTTTAAGCTAAATAATAAATATTCCAAACCGCAGCTGGGGAGGAATACTTTAAACGAATATTTGCAAAAGTAATTTCTCTGCATGTCTTTTTTACAGACCATTGCTAAAACTCTGGACCGAATAGCGCCTGCTTTCTCTTTCAACAATTGCAACTATCTTGTGGAGAAATCCCGGGCATCCACGGCTCGGGTTGTAGTCTGGAGGGAGATTGGAGTTCTCCGAAGCTACACCATGGAAAGCACGTACAACGGCTGCAATCAGGGAATATACAAGGTCAGTTGCATTGAGGTCCACATGGATAAACTGGAATTCCAAATCTACTTCCAACTTCAAAATAAATATAAAAAGTTTTGGGATAAAGTGCAAAGCAAAGAGGATTTTCTTTACTTTTCACTCATATTAATGTCTTCACATTATTAATATTATTTTTTTGATAATGTAAAGTTACAATAAACTTACCACTGCAAATTGTGGTAAGGAGACAGTTTTGAATTCTGTCAGTATTGCAGTTTGTACTTGCTCAATATGTATTATGCATTTTTTATTTATTTTTTTACAGATTGCAGCTTTAATTTTACCTTGGACACTCATGGCTAAAATAATTCTGCAACAGTAGTTTTCAGTGGATGGTTTTCTTTAAAAAATAATGAGGAAATACACGTTTGTTAAGTTTTTAGAGTTTAAGAAGTTTAAGAAGTCTGTAGGTTAAGATTAGCTAAACAGTTCTGCTTTAGACCCGGCTTAAATCTGACCTTCTTTCTCTCCCTCGACACTCTCCATCTGCTCTTTCACAGCTTTGCTCTCCACTAATGATGCTGACTGAGGGACTATCCCTCGTTTTCCCAGCTGTTCATTATCTTCTCATTCTCTCTCTCGTCTACATGTTTAATAATCATTCATTAACCTGCTTATTTAGCCACATGTGGCTTTCAGATCATAGCCTACAAACCTAACTGTAATACCTTTACTCAGAATTAACTTTCAGAAGTTACTTCTGAAAACATTTGTCAGCATGAATTGTGTGGTACCAGAGACAGAATGAAATATGGGCACTCGATAAGGAATACAGGAAGTCCCGCCTTCCAGGCAAAATAGCCAATCGTGTTGTTGATAGATGTGTCGTCCTTTTTCTTATGGGTTGAACTGAGATTTACATGAAGCAGCAATATTTAATTGTTGTTTAAATATTGTTGACAATTGTTGTTGGTTTTATTGGCTTATTGGGTGTATGCAGAGATGTACATATAGTAGTTGCTTGAGGTCCTAGGGACTCCTCAAGATGGCCGCCAAGAGGAACTTTTTTTGGTCTTGCTGTAGCATAGCAGCCAGTCTTGCAGTACACATCAGATCCTGTCAATACCCAAAGCCTATTAGACAGAGTAACATTAAGGATTCTGACACATATTTCCTTAAAGATGAGTGATTATAATGCGGTGACATTTGGAAACATACTGGAAGGTCTTGCAGGCCTTTAATAAAGGACAGGGTACGAATCACTCTTGACCACGGACTGCACCTTTAAAGGTTCCCTAAGTAAGAAAAATGTTTTTGAAAAGCGCTAATGGTTGAGGAACAAGGTCTGATACGAGAATGTCAGCTCTTGAGGGAAAGACATTTTATTAAGTTTTCCTACTAAATTTCCTGAAAAAATGGGTCTTGTAGCTCAAATAAAACAGGGTTTGGGCGAGCACACGGGTGAACATGAGGTGAGAGCAGCACTATTTTTGTTCAATGAGACAGGAAATGGAGACCTGACTGGCTAACAAGTGCAGAACATGTCAATCTGTGGTTGTGTAATAGAGAGAGCTGTCCAATAGCATTCCTGTTCATCTCTATGGATGTTAGCGCTTCGTTAGCACCTGTTCCCATAGTACACAACCTGCCTGCTGCCATCTTTGCTCACGGCCACTTAATTTCACATAGTTATTTTTTTAGCTGTAAATATCATGTGACTAATCACTCTGGAGCCCAAAAATGACATCATGACAATTCTGATTGGCCGAGGGCAACAAAAGAGTGCAAAGAATCACAAACTCCTCAGTAGCAAAGATCTCAAACTGTGACATCAAAGGCAGTGGATGGGAAAGAATATAAATCCATTTCATGCATTTAGGAGCACTCAGCCACCGGCCAAACATCTAGTGTATATGTAATCAAAAGATACACAGCTGCTTTTACACAGCTGAGAGGATCATGTTTTTTGCCCCCAGATGGTGTAGTTGTGACAGTCTAGTAGCGTAGGCTAACCGGGCCATGCTAACAAGCTTAGCTTGACCTGGCCTTGAACAGTGTAAATCAATGGGCTTGATCAAAAGGGTCAAAGACTTCATTTTAAACATGTACACACACCATTCCAAGGCAATTATTCCAGTCCTGAACTTACGTAAAGGGCCAATGTCACTGCAAACCACATCCCTGTTGGTGTCTGAAGAGCGTGTCGGACAATATGCAGGAGGTACACGCTTCTAAATGTGTATAGATTTGGACTAATGGATCAGAAAATCAGACATTTCATTACGAGCCGAGCGCACGGGCGCAGCTGGCAGGCCAGATGTTTTGGTACATGTACTTTTAGCAATGGGCGGCAGCCCGAGAGTCTGTTGATTAAAAAGTCTGTACTAATATTCACTGCTGATGTCAAGAACCTGGCAGACCATTAGACTGTAGAGCCAATTTGAGTGGGTCCTCTCCTGGATTTTAATGTGAGACAGAGAATAGTGGGAAAGTTGAAGTGAGAGAGAATAGAGAGAGAGAAAGAATGAGAGAATGGAGAGAAACGTTCCCTCTGTTCACAGCTAATTCATGCCAATTAGCAGCACAGACGAGCTCTGGGATTCGGACGGGGAGTGAAGCTTAATTATGTTCCCAGTCAGTAAATCAGAATCCGGATCATTCTGACTAGCGCTGCCTGTGAAATGTCATTGCCATTTTCAATCCCCCATCAGACACGTGCGGCACAAAAGGTGCGTCACGCTAAACCAGAGTTTCGTTCGTCTGCCACCGCCAAAGGGCTCGATGCATTCGCTTTTCCATATTCTGCTGCTTTGATAAAAGGAAGTGATGTAACGTTGCTAAATCTATCGTTTTTAAACAATAAAAGCCTGCAGGCGCTCGTGTGGTGAGGGGAAGTTGAGTTGCGTGATGTTCTGGCACATTTTTTTTTCACATTTTCACATTCATTTTTCCCACTTTCCTTAAGCGGAGCGTGAATCGCATAACTGGAAATTAAGTGAAACTTATCCGTTATCCCAGATTGCCAGTGACACCAAAAAGACCTTTTCTAACTGTCTCCCACTCAAGGCAAAGGTGTCTGTGCCAAACGTTGAATAATCTTCAAAAGGAATCTCATTTACATCACAAAGACGGGACCTTTAATCACCTTAGCTTTGCAATTTCAGACCGCAGAATGAAATTCCAGTCTACTTCCTTTTCCCTGCACCTCTTTTTCTTCTGCTCTTAATCAAGTATTGTCGTTTTTGTGAGGAAACACATGGATTAAGATAAACGGAAGGCTTGATGAAATTGGCACAAAGTTTCTTAATTAAGTATGCTGAGTGCCATGTTCTGATTAGGTTTAATTTTGTCACAGCTGTGATAAACACTTCTGTGTCGAGCAAAACTGGAGGAAAGTTTAAATTTTAGACGCTTTTTAAAAGGACTTTGGTGCAACTGTAGAACATTTGACTGGATAATATCATGTAATCTTAAAGTGAACACACCAACAACGTCTGATCTTATGTCAGATGTTTGTTTGTTAGTTTTTTAAAGAATCGTTTTAGTTTTTGGACTTTGATCATTAAAACAGAGCCTCAGCATGGAAATTGCTTTTTGCGGGGCTGTATGGATGTTAAAAGCATGTTTTAATAAGCCTGCATTAAAATTAAAATAAATATTTTATTAAAATTCAATAACCGGCTCTGCTATTGAAACAACTTTTCGATTTGTCTTTTTTTTGAAGGCTTCTTAAATCCCAGCCAATGATCTTCAACCATGTGACTCCATTTTGGAATTCTAACACCTGCTTTTCACAATCCAGGCCATTTTAAACAAAAACGCACTGTTTCCCCTAGAAGTACGTTACGTTTGGGAAGCGCACTGTGTTGTGAATGCAGTTTCATGCTGACTTCAAAATGAACGTGTCACACAAGGTTAATTGTGAATGTACTGTACTGCTCTGGGCCACGAGTCAGCCTGTTCCTCTACAGCTTCCAAAGAGGGGCTTTTTGTAGATGATTGATCTGATAATTGTATTTCAGGACAGTAAGTGGAGTTATGACCCATCTGATTTCCAGAAATTTAATTGGATCTTAAAAAAAGCTGAATAAATAATGATGGCTACAGCCATTTTGAGTAACATATGCTGGGGACAGTAATTTGATATTTGCAAATTGATTAAAGCAACTCTCATAATATGTGATTAATTTCAAAGGACGGCTTTTAATTATGGCCACGGCAATATTTCGCAAGGCACAGCAAACCGAGGAGACCTGCTGAGTGTGCAGATCTAACTGTCAGCTGAGTAACGCCCTCACAACTTTGCCAAACGTGAGCATGGGTATAAGTTTAGTAAGCGGTTACGCTGGATAAAAACTCTGAGTTTTCTGCAGAACAAGCTCCTACGTTTTGGCCTGTTTCTCACATAAATCTGTTGTACCTTTAGAAATCCTGGAATATAGCAGAAGTCGTATTGGATCATTTTTATGAAACATTTATGTTTAAAGCTTGAAAACATCAGTTGTTATTTGCTATTATTTTCCTTTTGTGTTCTGGAGAAGAAAAGACTTTCATGTTTAGAACAACCTGCGGGTGGATAAATAGTGACAGATTTTGGTGAGCTGTTTTTTTTAATGAAATATGTTGGTTAATTGTTAAATGATTTGACCATCAGCATCAGATCAGAACATCAGATTCAATTGGAACATTGCAACTAAGGTATTCGGACAGCGTTTTTTGCACCTCTACAAAATTCACAATGCCATGCCAAGAAACGATGTTTTAGCTCAGTTGTAAGCCTTGAATCTGAACTGAATGTAAAGCTTGGAATATGAAATAAAAAAACTATAAAACTGTATTTTATCTGAGCGGCACGTAACAACAGCTATACAGCATTAATACTAAAATACAAAAACAGTATTGCTTTACATTACACATATATTGTAGTCCATTAGTATGTTGCATTTGTAGTATATAGTTACTATGGTGAGGGTGAACACATTCCGGTGGGTCAAAAGACACCTAGAGATCACTGTTGTTTGGAATGACAGAATTTAAGAGGGAATTAAATATATAGGATCGGGACATTATCTCCTTTATCAAGAATTCCAAAACGCCCTTTTTAGCATTCCTTAAATGTTTTCCCAGTACCGTTCCATGTAATGTACCTCAGCGTTTGGCTCCACGATACGTGCTTAGATGTTTTCTTTTTTTTCGGCCCCTCTTTATGTGGTCTTTATGTCAATGTCATACAAGGCTGAGGAAAGCTAGCGCCTCAAATGCAGAAGAGTGCAGACCTCTGGAAATGATTTCTGCAGGTCAGCCGTTTGGAAACGGTCGCTTTCCGTTTGGTATTCATCAGCTCCCGATGTTAAATGATGGTGTCATGCAGGAATAAGAGAGGAAATGTCAGTTGCCTCAGCTACAGGGAGAAAGACTGGGCATTAGACGGATTTATTTCAAGTTGACACACACACACTTGTTTAGATGCACTTGATCCAATAGGTTACAGCTAACTAGCCAATTAGGCTAATTAGATAACTTTTCACATATTGTGCTTTTACAGTTTTTAAGATTTTTATTTGTCAGAGACGGGGAACTACATGATTGAAAGTAAATGATGAATAATTTGAATTGTCGGTTCTGTAACCTGAAATTGTACAAATTGGCAGATGTTAAGAACTGCAGCTTTAAATGTTAAATAACGCGTTAAATGAATACAACAAAGTGTCTATGAAAGCATGTAGCTCTTGTGCCGTTGTCTTTGATAGATGAGAGAGAATGGAAGTACTACACTCGTCTGCATCTCTGACTGTTAGCCAAATATTCATGTGCCATATGTCAAACACTGCATCTCATTTGGCTCCCAGTATGAAAGAGAATTTGGTGAAAAGGGTTCGGGGAATAAGAGCAACTCATTTGTGGTCTTAAAGCAATGTGTAGCAGATTTATTGATTCAGGTGTGTGTGTGTGTGTGTGTGTTTTTAAGCACTAGGCACAAACCATAACTATGCTGAGTTATTTTTGAAGGCACGTTCATCTGACCAGCTCAGATGAACAGGTGATTCTTTCAAAAGACTTAATTTTATGACATTTATTAAGTCTAATTACAATCACTTAGTTCATGTTTTTTCTTCTTTAAAAGTTTCTCTCTGAACTCCAGAGGTTATTCCAACATATGGTCCATCAAAACCGTCTTGGCTGTTGGTTTTCTCTCCAGCTAACCAAAATTCCTCTGATCCGTGCCATGTAACGGGACTTCATGAAAAAGACATATTTCACCAGGCTGGCTTCCAAGTACTTAATTATTTTGCTGTGCTTTTAAAAGAGGAGTCTTGTTTTGAAGTCCCATTTGTTGATTTAAAGATTGACAAGGAAAACACAAAGCCGTCTGCTGGCAGCTAGCAGTCTGTGTAACTCACATACAAAATGGATAAAATACAAACGGAAAGCTGTCCTCATAGTTTTATAATGGCTCTTGTTGGCATTTAAATCTAGAATAAGGTCAATGTCAAGGGGCTATTTGTGGACATGAGAGTGTATTTGTGTGTTTGTGTGTATAAGCAGTGTACACAAACAGCTTTTTACTTTACGTTTTCTTTATGGTTTCTAAGCAGTGCAAACATGATTTTTCTACCAAAATCTATACAAACAATTTTTCTACCAAAATCTATACAAACAATTCGATTCATTTGTTTTAATTGGTGCTAAAATGTAGTAATACTAAGCTTGTAAAGCACTTGTAACGCTATTGCTTTAAAAGATTTCTCCATACTAAAGATTTCAACATGTAAGTAACCCGAAATTTAAAAACTACCCCTTTAACTTTCAGTTTGAGTGCAGACATCCACATGATCTAACTGCAGTGTTGCCTCTGAAAGCTAGAGAGAGCTGCTGAGTCAAAAACTCCAGTTCCATTGTCATCCACTTTATCAATGACACTGATGCACTAACTGTAATACATGCTCGTGCCCGTATTTGAAAACAGTATGAGTTTGCCGTTGCAAAATGTCCTGTGGATCATTTAACCACAAGACTAAGCAAAAGAAGTCTCTGGAGAAACAAAATGGTAGAAACTAGTTATTAATTGTGTGACTTGTCATTGATGTATGATTGCAGCCTGAACAGTGTGTGTGTTTTGTGTGTGTCTATATATCAGGGGAAGTTGGCGATACAGTATACAGTACATAAAGACCATACATATTTCTGTGTCAGCCAAAATAATTGTTCTTATGATGCATTATTGTCAGTTGAATTGTATAAAGTTACAATAAGTGTTCATCACAACCTAAAGTGGTTTAAATTCATATATTCATTTGTTGTGTTTACTATGATATTAACTTCTTAATTGTTTTCTCAGCCCTGTCACATTCGTTTTTTGACCATATTTCCCTCCTTAGCATTAATAGGAATGAAACTTGTCTTGTTTTGTGTCTAAAAAGCAGTTTTACGTTCTGCTCTTCATGAAAATTCATAGTTTTCTCTGCTTTTAGGTGTTTGCTTTCAGCTGTTCTGCTAAAATCAACCGTTATCAGAAAAAAAAGATTCAAATATGCTACCATGGGTTTTTTTCTCATAACTGATACCAGTTCGTTTGCAGAAGCGGTGCAACGGCGATCAAGCTGAATGCTGCTGAGATTAGCGTCGAGTTAATAAGAGCGTTCAGGAGGGATAATTTGCCCCTCTAATGGCTCGGACCCTCTAAAAGGGCATGATAGCTGCTTCGTCCTGTGTGCTAGCTTGGCAGTCCTCCTGCAGCCCGTGTAGCTTTTCTCAACTCTGGCCTTATCAAAGGGAAAAACCGTCACTCCAATAAACAAGGAATTTGCCCTCGCCGGCCCAAAACACTTCAAAGAGGGTCTTTTTTCACATGTCTGTCAGATCAAAATAAAGGAGTCTAGACTCAAAATGATTTAGATTGGCTAATTTGCAAACAAGGACATGCGAAGTGTGTCTGTTTGTCTGTTTGTCTGTGACTCATCTGTTAAGTGAATCATAATTTTTCCGTTTTTGTTTGCTTTGTTTTGCAGCGTAATGCCTCAGTGAATGTTAAATCAATGGTTTGTTATCTTGGCTAACTGGCTGAAAACGTATCAGTTTTTATTTACATTTCCTGATCATCTAATTTATTAGCGCCAGCCAATTAGCTGTAAACGTCTTCATTGTTCAACGTTATAATTACGAAGCGTATTATTTTTGACTGCTAAAGAATGTCAAATAGATTCTTTATTTGCATAGCCATTAATGGCTCTACTCAATAAAATAACACGGCCCCTTTTGATGGTTATGTTAATAAGATAATGTTAATAATATAAAGAATAAATTTAGCCCCAACTAAGATCAACATCTTTAATGCAGTCGCTGTTGTGATTCGACTTCGCAATGCTGTGATTAGCAATTAAGTGTAAATACAAACCAAGCAAACACGTTTAGTTTCCGCTCTGATTACTCAAACGCAAGTCTTTTGACATCTGTAGCGGCATGTGAGCGGAAGTAAAGAGGCGCTGTGTCGGTAGAAATGATCAGTGTGGCCTTCTCAATGCAAACATGGTGAGAATCGATTTTCGACTTGAGCAAACAGCCCAGGCTGTATGCATTCCCTCCATGCATCAAACCCCCACCCATCGCCCCTTTTGCTCTAAATTATTGAACAGCGTTATCCCAGAACGCAGCTCTCTCGCGCTGTCGACACCTCTGCATCTCATTGGCCGGCGGGAGTGAGGCAAGGGTTTATGGGTAAATGTCTGTTTACATTGCACGCGTGCCTTATGTACTGGGCCGCTACGTGTGTGTGATGTGAATTGGGTGCGTGTTGCTGTCACGTAAAGGTCGGATGTAGGTGGACTCGGCCGCTGTTGCCCAGCCATCAGTCTCTTCCTCACAACGGCTCCCTATTAATTTGGCTGCTTCCCCAGAGTGTGGCGAGAATCTTAAGGCATTAGCACCAGCTCTCGCTCTCCTGACTCATCTGCCATGCTGAGTTCACAACCAGGACTTACTTATCCACAGTGACAAGGTTCCTGGAGAGGCTGTGATGGTGGGAGGGGCAAAGGGGGCGGGGTCAGTGAACGAAGCCGTTCCTGTCAATTATTAATAATGTTAAACATTCAGTGAAATTGACCGTTATATGTACTGTTGGTATAATGATGACTAAACTGTGTGAAAACATTATTTAAAGAATTAGTTATGAGCGCATGTTTGTATAGAAAGACATGTTTGGACAATTTTTTTTGCAGGAAATTGCTATTAACGTGTTTTGAGATGCATGTTTCCAATTTATTTTACATGCATTTAAAAATGTATAAGGCAGATTTATCAGTTTTTTTTATATAATTCTTATTCTGGACATCTTTATTTGTCATTGACCCGGGTACCTCATGAAGCGAGAACGTTTCAGATGCGTAACAGAGTGAAAAGACGAGGAAAATTGAAAAATGGTGACATCTTGATTTTCTCGCTCTATTACCGTCAGTGTGAATGAAAACGTCATATTGATTTGGAGCACCAGCGATTCACGTGGTTTGGCGAGGCTGCGCCAATCACTGTTCACAATCTCTGTTAGAGGCGACTCATTATATTGGTTTTAATAGAGCCTCGATCGCAGCGGCTCGGAGCACAGGCCAGGGTTTGCGTGAATGAAGGGCTCAGGAGAATTCGTGGCTGCATTTCCTGAGGGAAACGCACCGTGTTCACACGCTAATAACACGCTTGAGCGGGCAGTGCGCAGCTACTACTCTGAAAAATGATCTGCAGTCATTATGATGTTATGGAAGGCCTAATCTGACATGAAAACCAATCGTTAAAATAGACAGGTTTCACTGTGAGCCGAGCGTGAGGGTTAAAGTGTTTATTCAGGCGAGAATCGACACAATCTCAAAAAAATCATTTTAATTACCCTGTTTTCATGCTATTTAAACACTTGTCTTGAGACTGATTGTACATGAACGCACTGAAGCATAGCATGTTCATGGACTTAATAGTTCACACCTAAATAAAAATGTAGTCTTCACTCAAAGGTTGTTCTGCGAAATGACTTCATATAGATTATTTTGACACAGTTAATTGTAATGAGGTTTGGAATGACATGTGCATAAATACTGACAAAAGTAATTTTTGCTCAAATAATTATTTTGATTTTTTTTATTTTTTCCAGCTATCAGGAAATAATTTCTGCTGCCCTCTTGTTTGTATGTATTGAATTTTTTGTTGATTTATATTGTTATTTACTTAAAATACAGAGAACATTATCAGAATGTTGGCTGACGTTCTAAAAATCTTGCAGTGATGTTAGTAGAACTTAACATTATTTATCATATTATATTTATATGATATTATATAACACCTGATATTAATGCAACACCTATAAAATTGGATATTTTGAACACTTTCAAAAAACATTTGTAAATCTAATGGAAATGTTTATACAGCGTTAAATTGTTAGCTGGGTAAGAGAACGCTGCTGCATTCAGCATTCAAACGGCTTCTTATTACCTGACTAATGAACTCTGCCTAATGCCATTCCTGACGCCTGAGGCTGTAGCTTTAAGGCACATGATTACATGCTGCATGTTCAATCCCACAATGCACCTGGACAGCGTGATGCCTGATTTATGTAGAAATGAAATGAAACTGATTGCAGTTGTAAATTAACGGTAATCAAAGAATAAGGATGAAAAACACCAGAGCAGAGAGCAAATGTTGACATTATTACATTCATCACATGTACTGTAGTTACATTACCAGACAAATATCCAAATCACCTCACAGTAATTTACCAACGCTAATAAAGTTTCTGATAGCTGAAGTCTTGCGCCACCTGCTGCCCAGACGTAGTCTGTTATTTACCTCACTTCTGCACTTTGTAAGTGAGGAGTAGCTGTCGGCGTCGCAGCTCCGGTGTTTGTTAAATGCTCGGTATAATGCGGCGTGCAGCACTGTGTAAGCTGATATAAATTAGCACTGCTTCACTAACTCTGGACTGCTTATGTTGTTTAATGGGATCAACATACTGTGGGTAATAATTTAAATTGGGTTTTAGGTGGTTACAAAATTTGTTGTGGGTGTGCGACGCTCCCAGTCCGGGATTGCTTTAATGTGAGGTCGTAAAACATGATGACTGCAAATGTGATGAGCAGAACACTAATAACATATAGTATAGCATGTCAGCTATCACATACTGTACATACTGTATTTACACTGTCAGGCAGTGTTTGTACAGTGGGAATGTGTGTAGTTTCTGTAGAAACATACAGCTAGAGTGAACAATCATCACACAGACAGATACAAGAGCCACAAACACTTTGTTTCGTGTCCCCCGTGAGTTGAACGCTGGAGAAACACGAGGACGCTGCAGATTTATTGATTTTGTTAACCTGCAGTAATCCACAGCTCATTGAATCACTGGGTCAGGACTTCAGGTTATTGCGGACTTTTGTGTGCCCAGAACAGCGTGAAAGTTTCACTGCCCGCGCCGTGTTTGTTTACTGTGGGCAGAAAATATCTTTAGCGCCTGGATTTCTATTAACTGTCGTTTCCGGAACGACGCGTTATATGAGGTCAGAGATGGTGCGCGACGGGGGGTGACTGTGTTTTTTCAATGCTGATTAATGCTAAGGCCACAGCGTCCAGTGCTAGTGCTACAAAAATGTCATTTGCAAAACAAACTTTTACCTCAACTTTTTACCATTTTTTTTACTAATTCCATGTTTTTTTTAACTAATTGGTCCATAATTGTACCAGTTAATCTCTATAAACAGTAAAACCAGTTACTGTAAGGATGGATTATGGTTCTGAGAGGCCCGGGGTCTCCTGCCTCTATGGGGGTCTTTTTTAGCAAATGTTAAATATAATGCACAAATAATGGTACTGTCACAACAGCAAGATTATAAGAACAAACACACTGTGTGTTTGATGCATTGCAAAGCAGTTTTTATAGAATGTTTCACATACAGCACCAAAATAGCAGTAAGGTGTTTAGAAGGCTTAATAATGTTGAACAGATAATATTATTTTATTCATGTTGTTGAGATATTCACTTGCTTATATTGAATCACCACAGTGGCTTGTTTCCAGGTCTTGAGACCACCAGCCGGATGCCCCTGGGAAACCATTGGACTGGCTGTAATCCATTCTTGTAGACGAGCTCCAGTATGTCTAACAACCATAAAACGTCCAAACGCTTGTGTTGTGTCTGTTGTTTAATACAGTGTTTCCTTTATTTTAATACAGGATTTCAATTTATTTTAAAAGTTTTTATTTCTATCTCTAATTATCTATGAACACTAATGCCACTTATGTTGTGTTGTTGTTTAAAATGACAGTTTACTAAACAATTCCTTCCACATTTTGCTCAGCCCTAAATCCTTTTAACCTTTATCAGAACATTTTAGTAATTTGTAACGACAGCGACACCCATTGACTTCCACTGTAAGACACAGAACCACTAAGACATTTCACCAAATATCTTTTGGGTTAAAACGTCTTGTTTGGAATGACATGAGGGTGAGTAAATTGTGAAAGGATTTTTGGGTTAATCATCCTAATAATGTGACAACAGTCCAACACAGTTCCTGTAAATATGGGTTATTTTTCGCTTGACTACGTTTCATTGGTCCACAAAGCAAACACAGAAACTTTGCTTACGAAACGGCTCCATGGTATTCAAAAACAAGTCTGCAAATGTTGTTTGACAGCCGTCAATCAATCTCCCCGTCAATTATGCTTTTCGCGAATCTCAAATGTCAATCTTAAATGTTTTCCTCCCCGCAGGGTCTGCAAACGGGAACGCGGGAGCTGGAGGAGATGGGAATGAAGTTTAGCCAAAGTCTTCTCAGCCTCAGCAGAAACGGCGTCCACTACAGCAGTCGTCTGATCCACGGCGCCTCCGCTCTGCTGGACCTGGATGACAGACTCCTCGACCACAAATCTAATAAGTGAGCTTCAAAATAAACGTACATTTCACCACAGGCTCTTTTTGAGCTTCAAACCCGGTTTAAATGTGACCCTAATGTCAAGTTTTCTGTAACCTCCTCAGAGTTTTGCTCTCTACTTCAGAAAAACAATTACCTTTAGCCGTTCAATAGCACACGTGCGTTCAGATGGCATTGTGGGATTTTTCGTTGAGAACCGTAATTGTCTGTAACTGTATTATGATAAGGATTCCGCTTCGGTGGAGCAGAATGAAAATAAGAACTAGATTTGCATTTCCTGGAGGAAAAGCCAACGCATGCAATACAGCAGAGGAATGGATTGAAAGTTAAATGATAGTGTGAAAAGTTATAAATCTATCACAGATGTTGAGTCGCAGGTGCTGCGACAGGGTTTAAATCTGTTTTAGATTGTCTCCTTATATATATGGCAATTTGGTGCATTAATACTATAATGATTTTGTTTGGGTGTTTTTGGTTGGTCTTATTAGTGTTATGATGTTAAGTAAGACAGAGTTTTGTTTGTAGTGCTTATTGACCCGCTGAGAGTTTACTGTGGAGTTTTCTTGAGACGGCCATTTTGCATCTCTTTTTAAATATAATATTGAGCAATGAGGCGCATGCAGAAGAGCTTTCAAACAGTATCTGCTGCCTTGTTTTCAATTTGCTACTAAAGGAGTTTCCTGGGAGACATTTTCTGCATCTTCTTTTAGTCTTTCGTTTGTTTTCTCTCTCTCTCACATACACACACACACTCTCCCGTCTCCATTCCCTGGCATCCTCGAGTTAAAATTCACTTAGAGTCTTGATTTCTGTCATGGAATGAAATGGACCAAAGCTCAGCTATTGATTTCTACGAAGTTCAATTAAATCCCTTTTGTGTGCGTTTTGAATTGTTACATCTTGTCCACACAGACGCTCTGTGTTCTGAGGAGATTATCCGACTCTTCTCCCCTCTCAAGGATTTTATGTGGCTTCTTTGTTCCCCTCTCCTTTTCTTTTTCTTCTTCACTGTTTGAAGAGAAAACGGTAAACTTGACTGGTCCTTCCCGGGAGTATTGCGTAACTAAACTACAAGCAGCCACAGAACACAGCTTAATGTTCATGTTTGTTTCTGTAGCTGTGTGCTCTCATGGATGCAGCGTGAATTTCTCATGCTTCTGTAGATGAATGTGTTTAAGATGCCTGAGAAGTCTTTAATCGAAAGGTTTTTTAAAAATGGTGGCTGCGACAGACTCAGTAAATAAACTGTAAGTGTAACTGAACGAAATTCGCTTAGTGCTTCTGGCCAAATTAGTAAATTTATTCCAAAGTTTGTGAATAAATTACATTTCTGTGAAGTTTTTTTTTTTTACTAAGTAAGTTTATGTGTAAGTTTAGAAAAAAGACTTTGACAGTCATTTTAATTTATTTATTTTTGCATGTTTTTGCAGAATTTAGAATCATTTGCATGTTTACATCAGCGCTTAAAATAATTTTTTAATGGAAAACTTTTCTGTTCTATAGATGATTTTGACTAGAGTTTCTTTATAGCAACTGGCTTTTAAATAACTTATTTTGCTTAATTTAGCTAACATGAAATATCTTAAGAACAATATATATTTAAAGTCTCCTTTCAGCCCGGTGAGTGTACAACACAATGTACAGTATTTGTCTAGATCTAGAGGAGAGAGATGGAGAAAGAGAGAGACTGTCACTATTGTGCCCAGATTTTCTGCCTAAGGTTTGCTTTAGCGATTGGATCAGTCCCTTTTGACAGCCAACACAGTAGAAGACAACAGATGGATATCACTTGACCACCAAATTCACAACTCAAGTTATATTATGCAAGCACTAACAAAACCTCTCTCTCTCTCCCCACATAGCCTTTATTGTGTTTTACAGAAGTCAGTCCAGGACAGCTGACTCCATTGAGGCCAAACATCCAAAATCATTTCAGACAAAGTCATGCGGATGGTTAATTTACCTCAAGCCCCAGACATAAAGAGGGGAGAACGTTTGAGAGCTGACAGAACCTGTTTGTAGCTGCTCTGTGAGGAAATTTACATTCCCACGGTTGCTGTTCGGACTCGACGCCCAGTTATGTGCTTCCAAATTCGAAGTGGCCAATCAGAACGCTTGATACCTGCTAGATGTCAGCTCATGCCCCAGCGCTCCCCAGAATATTCTCACTCGCTTCATCTTCTCTATTATATCTTTTGTGGTGGTACTGTCAGGCGAGAAAACTGCTTTTCTGCTTTCAGTCGTAAAAAGAGGCACAGAATTGATTTTCTCATAATAAAGCATGGTTTTTGAATAGATTCGGAGATGGGCTTCTATCAAAGGGTGAACGTCAAAATGAAAAGTT
This sequence comes from Yasuhikotakia modesta, assembly GCA_036877545.1. Taxonomy (NCBI): domain Eukaryota; kingdom Metazoa; phylum Chordata; class Actinopteri; order Cypriniformes; family Botiidae; genus Yasuhikotakia; species Yasuhikotakia modesta. The sequence goes on along the minus strand of JBAJNP010003697.1, from coordinate 10,191 downwards.
TAATTTTGACGCCTGACCCCGCTTTTTGGTCATAACATCTCTTTGAATAGCTTCCTTGTGACGTCACTTAACATCTAAAGGCCTTTTTTTAAACGTGAGACTTCAGAGAATGCAGTTTTTGCCTAAGGGCATTTTGATGCAAGTCCTGTTGGGAGATAACGTAGCTTTGAACGTTTCCACACCTTTGGGTCATGACTGCTGATGTTACAGCCTGACATGTATGTACAACGTGTCCGTATTAACTTTTTATTTCAGAGTTTAGAAATGAACAGACTGCTGTGTTCATTCTTCTCCACATCAGTGGTTCGCCGAAGCCATTAACTTATAAAGCTTGTCGACCGTGAAACATATTAGATCCCGATACACAAAAAACAAACAAACAAACAGGAGCTGCAATGAGAACGATAATGAATGAAATACACCTTAGCAAGCAGTCCAATAACTTAGCACTTGTGTTTGAGACTTTTGCCCCACAAACATTGCTAGTCTTTCCTGGAAGGCAAAAATATATAGTGGTTGTAATTATTCAATGTTTATTCCTCAAGAATTCATGGGGCAGATTTTCCTAAACAAAGATCTGGATAAATTGTCCTCAGATTCACCCGGTTCAGCACCTCCAGCAATTCAAACAATGAGAATTGAGCGTGGCTGCTGTGAAACTTATTCCATCAAAAGTTGCCACAAACTACATTAACTTGTTAATCCACTCTGAAATGACTGTTGCCCTTCAGGAAGCTAGGCAAGGTTGAACCCGAGTGATAGCTTGCTTCATTTCAATTTATTTAGACCATTTAAAAAGTCTTTAGAGAGACAGGCGCGCAACGTATGACTGTTTTTCAAGACAATCTTCATCCTTTTGTTATTTGTCTCAGGCAGTGTTGTTTTATGAGTTTTAAATGTACAATATTATTATCTTGCACCCTCAATTTAGTGCTGTAGATGTCTCACAATTTACCGTTCTTTTCTTTTTGGTATCTTGGCAAGCATGACTGTTGTAGTAATGTGTAAATATTAAACTTTGGCATAGATCTTGTATTGCATATTTGTGGAATGAATATCACGGACCAGTTATTAGCCACCTAGAACACCCTAACAGCCACTTAGCAACGCCCTGGCAACCACCTGGAACACCTCTGCAACTGCATAGCAACACCTTGGCAACCACCAACAGATTGTGAAAATGTCTTTCGCACAGGCAAGCCCCACATTATCTTTAGTTACAAATCTAGCTCGTTCTCTGTTTTCTGCTCTGTATCGACTCTGTTAACTGATGTAAATCTGATTGTATCCTAAATGGCAATTTTCATAAATCATGCAAACTTTCCAGGGCTTGTTGGTTATGTTATTTATGAGGGTAATGATAATCAGTACCTGAATATTTCCATTTAGTGGAGCCTGTGTAATTGTACTAGAACGGTTTCATAGCGCTCCCAGTTGCATCTAAACGCCTCAGGAACGATCAGCCTGATGCGTCTCTGAATATAGAGGACAGAGTTTCTCCACATTAGCCTGTGTTAATTTCTTTGAACAGCTGCCTGTTTTCTCCTGAGATATATTTTGCGAATGGCCTCGAAGCGGACACGCTCGGTGTCATCTCTGTTACAGAGCCGTTCGCGGCACAGGAAGTCCAGGGACGCAGGCCCCACACTCGACCTGTTTGGCAAGAGTCTTGAACAGATGGGAAGAGTCAAGCGAGTGCATTTAGGTTCTGAACGTTAGTGCTTTTGCCTGCCAAATGAGAAGCATGTTTCCTGTGTACAACACGGAAGCTGTGACCTGGAAGTTCTTGAACTGTTGATCTCCTGGTTTTCCGGACTCCGTCACGCACTTGACTGTGACGTTCCACAGATGCAGATTTGGGCCCGTGAATTTTGAGGGTCTGTCAAGGTGCAAGACATGAGATCCCACACAAATCCTTGATGTTGGTTTTATTAACGTCTGTTTAAGTTGCATTGCATTGCGTCAGGTTGGGTTCGGAATACAAACATTCAACTTGTTTTTAAATCCGGTAGCAGCGCCACTTTTTTGTTTTTGTTTTTTACACCTAGACTGTTGCGACCCTTTAGCACCTCGTATTTTAGCACAAAATCCTGCCTTTTGTTTACTAAGTGCTCGCAATTCAGTTTATCCAGGCGCTACATTAGCTGAAATACAGCTGCAGGTATTAAAATGAAGCCATTGTTGTTGTTTTCACAGCGCAGACACGCCCCCTTTTAATGCAAATTAGATGTGTTGTAGACAGTTATAGATTTAGGAGATGCTTGTTACGTGTTTTTATGGATCAATGCAGTTGTTCATCAAATGATAACTAAATGATACATGCCTCCACACACACACACACACACACACACACACACACACAGTGTAACACACTTTTTACTCTGTATTTTTTCCTCAAGTATTTTAAACAATTACACCATTGCAAAGAAATCTCTTTTTTGTGATTATTTTTAGTCATTTTATTTGTCAAGTGAAAGGTATGTTTCTAAATATCCCCCCAAAATCACTGCACCAATCGCCACATGGGAAATCAGAGCAATTGTTCTGCACCTCTGTAAGTTTGCCAGAACTTCTTATTGCTCAGTTTTTCAGCGGCACACTTAATTTTTAATGCACAATTTAAAACAGACTTCAGAAGAATTGTCTTAAAATTCCAAGCTGTAATTTCCTGTTACGGTCCCCACATGAACGGTCCTGATAGCATGTTGTTGTTCAATAGAACTACCTCTGCACCTCTTTACTAGCATGTGCTGAGAGACAGAGGGAGAGTGAGAGAGAGAAAGAGCAAGAGAGTGAGAGAAACAGCATGAGAGTGAGAGAGAGCGCAGGGGGGAGAGAGACAGACCAAGAGAGAGAGGGAGCGAATGAGAGGGACAGAGAGAGACAGAGAGGCAGAAAGGAAAGAGAGAAAGATAAGAGCCTGAAAAGTGGGCCGCAAACACCTTTTGAGTGGCGTTGATTTTAATGCCTTCTAGAAGATATTTGCTGGCAGTTCCCTTATGAGGTGTCTGTAATAGTTTGTGAGAGCTCACACTGTAAACAAGAGCAGAGTGTCCCAGTGCAGCGATGGGCATCTCCCAGGAGAGAGCTGATTGAATCTCGCTCCCCCGCCGCCACACAGACTCGCTCGCACCCGCGCCCGTGCGCCACACGCAGCTTCCGCCTCTAATCTGCAAATGAAATTATTTCCGGACCTTTGGACACAGTCTGTTTTTTCACCTTGATTTTTCTCCTACAGCTTTTTTAAAGGGCAAGCGGTGGCAGATGTATGGACCAATATTCATAAATTTACAGTAATTCTTTTACAGTATGTTAATATGGTGGTATAGGTCACATGGTTAAACTATTGGCTCACCAATACACATTTAATCTAGAAATAATTACAGTATGTATTCGTATGTGTTCTTGAAAATTCCCCATTCCCACACAGATTTCCAGAAATCCTGTTTCCATCTGCGTGACACCGACAGACTCGTGTAAGACACCGTTACATCACTGATGTTAAAAACCTGCAGTTTCGCTGAGTTTATAGGACAGTTATTGTAACTGGAAGTGAAATTTCTGTAGGAAGACATACCGCGCAATAAAATACAACCTATTAGGGCTTTAGTTAGTTCAGCTGCTTTCAACAGATTTAAATCTTTTTAATAGACATCCGTGAACATTGGTTAGATCATATTTCTTCCCGTATATCAAGTTCATGACAATTTTCGGGCTTATCTGAACTAGTCTAGTCTTAAACCCCTTAAGTACTTTCTGAATGAGGGACAGTAATCCACTATAAGTGCTTTGATATTTTTCTTTATTTATATATTTAGTTTATGGGCCCGGGTCTTCACCGGGGGATTTGAGAAGTAATTACGTGACATGTCCGTGTAGTTCTCCTGTCCCCAGATGTACTTAACTCATTTTTTAAGTTTAATCAAATCATGTTTTTGCATTCTAAGTAGCTAAAACGCCAGTAACGTCATTACCGACAATATCTTGCCACACATATTTAATTAATATTCATTATATTAATAATTGTTCTGATCGAATCACACAGAAACAATTATTCGTCTTATGTTTTGTCCAACTCGCACTAAGGTGGCTAAGGTGTTGAGTTGAGTGTTTGTTTAGTTTAGTGATTAAACTTTTTCTCATTTGTGCAGGACTATCACTCATTAAGTTTTTATTATGTTGATGATTATGTAGCTCAAATCAATTTCGTTTTGTGATAATAAATTACTCAAATTAGTCTTGGATTTAATTAAAAATTACAGCTTGGTTCTGTCTTTTTAACCAGTGAGATACGAGATGCCTAATTCTAAAGACTAAATGTGTAAAAATGACATTCTATAGTCTAAAATCTAGATCCTATAGGGTAGAATTTGTCGTGAAAAAATTTTACTTTTTTACTTTTTAAAAGCTGTACAGAAACTACTTTTAAAGCTGTACAGGACTAAAAAGTAAAATCACAATTTTTTCAAGAATATATACTTTCAAGTGTAGGTTTGTGCAGACAAAAGTGGCATTTGGCTGAAAACATTTAACAATCGTACATTTGTGTTGCCAAATGTTTGTCTTGCTTGGTATTAGCGAAACTTTGATGGAGTGTGCCAAAGTTATACTGGAGTAAACTAACACAGTCACACAGCACTGGCACCAAACACCTGTGCATTTAAATGTGACTAGTTTGTGTCTGAACAGAAACTCGGTGTACAAAACTGAGGCCCTGTTTGTTTCATTTCTGTATGAAGTGTTCTTCAGTCCCAACCGAGACTATTTGTGTTTTCTATCCTCGCTGAAAAATTAGGCTTTTAAAATTAATCTGGTAAGATTTTATCAAACAACCCAGAGAGGAATTTTAATAACATTTGGATTGTTGCTGGTCAGAAGGTGATAATGGGAGGAGATTTCTCACTCTTCATTGTGTTTGTGATGAGTTTTGTTACGCTTTTCTTGATCGCTGTGGATCTTGTCACACGGATGACGAATAATCCGGTTAAGATGGTCTATAATTACGAAACTGACAAAAGATTTCCTGTTGTGATATATATAGAACAGAAGAATAGAGTGGAGGGATACAGTGCTGTTTATCTGAGGAAGCTTTAATAATAAATGCCAAATAATAAAATACTTGTGGGCAGATTATGTAAGAGACGCTTCCTGTTGGAGTGACAGTCCAATTCTGAAATTAATATTATAAAAAGTGTCGTTCAAACGTATTTGTTTTGGTGGTGCCACATTGTTTTAGGAAGTTATTCTACAAATGGCTTAATTATAATAAATAACAGATGCTTCAAGGTTTCAGTGTTTCTGTGTATTGGAGAAAAACGCTTTCTACTGATGTCACCTTTAAGCCAAATACCAGTTTGCAGTTTATCGGTTGCCCCTGACAACATCTAAACTTTTTTATTAATTTTAATCAGTAAACCTGTTGAAAATTCACAAATAAACAACAGGTAAACTTAAGGTACGTGACAAGTCAGTATAACATGGCATAAATTTACTTGAAAAGAAAATATGTCTTACAAAAGCATTTAGCCCACAATACTGAAGCAGGGTTAGAAAATCATGTCTGTTTTGCCATAAATATACTGCCAGTCAGAATAATAATGCAATCAAATCCCTGCATTTTTCAAAGTGTATGTAAATTACAGGTCAGTGTCTATATTATGGGTTTACTTTGTATACAGGCAAAATTATTTCCCACCATGACATTTTCCGACTCTCTCATATTCGTCAATGCGGCGCAGCCCTTGTAAATATTTGCATAATACTTGAATGAATGATGTATTTACTTAGCGACTATCCGACGAGGAATTCAAACTCTTTCTGCTAGCGCGCTGGCGAAACAACAAAATGGAGATAACGCTGGTGTTTCATAAGCATGCATACCAATTTAGCCAAGCCAACAGGGACTTCTGGAGATCATTAAACTAAAATCACGGATTTGCCGAGCCGCTTCCCGCATCTGTGAGATGACTGGAGGCATTCTGTAATATTCTGCGAGTTGATAATAGCACAGCTCACATATTTAAGTCTGAGGACCATCAAACTCATGACAAAACTTAAGAGGGGAGTTTTTTACTTGGTAAACACATACTGGGAAAAGGGGAAAAATGAAAGAATGAAACTAGGGCAGAACTTTTGTGTCTTTACATCAAACGTTTGAAAAATCTGTGTAAACATTCTATATCATATCCATCCATCCATCCATCCATCCATCCATCCATCTCTATCTATCCATCCGTCCATATCTATCTATCCATCTATCCATATCTATCTATAAATATATATATACTGACACATTTGTTGTTGTAAATAGATATATAATTGTATGTATTTAACATATATATGTATATGTGTGTGTGTACATAAAAAGGACATAAAATATATATATATATATGTGTGTGTGTGTGTATTTTTGTCCTCCAACTTTACATAGTAGCAACAATTCTTTTATTTATGCTGAATGCTAAATACTGAAGTCATTGTGTTAATGTGAGCGGCCATCTGTTAACACACTTATAGTTATGACATCATTACCAAAATGAGACATTTTTGCAGCTAAGTTTCCAAAAATTGGTCCTACTGGACTGCTAAAGGACCCGGCAACATGTAAATTGCAAAAATGTCCTCTTATTTTAGTACATACTTTATAAGTGCCCTGTTTACTGAAGGGCTCCTAAAAGCATGACACAGATTGGGGGTGGCCCCTAGTGATGGGTCTGGAACTGGGCGTGGTTATGTGCCTTCAGCCAATCAAAAGTCAGAGTGTCATTTGTGAAAGAATTTGTTCAGAGTAATTAATCACATGTCATTTACAGCTCTGGTGATTGGTTGAAAAGAGAAAATGTACCCTGTGGCTTATGAGCAAAGGTATTATAGACCCTCAGGTGAAACTTTAACAGGGGTACAAGCCCGTAGAAGCAGTCGCCATTGCTAATAAATTTCCCTTCACGACTTTGCCGAGCGGTCAACCGCAAACCCTTCAGCTGTCTGTTGTTTATCTAATCCCCAGAGTCTCCATGTTCAGCCTCCAGCCACATAAGCTAATCCTTCTGGCAGCCATTGATTGTCTTCCATACATACAGTGAATTACAAGTGATGTTTGAGTAATTGAAATGGCAGGTGATTGTGTCCTAGCAACCTGCGGCAAATTAGCCACACAAGATGCTTAGCTTTCCTCAGATACCGCTGAGTTTATAGAATTGAATTATAGATTTTTCTCTTTCCACTCTCTTCTTTTAACTTTTCAGGAAAAAGGACAGAACGGGGCAACGTGTCACATGACAGCAGGACTCTACAGAATACCAGTATTTATTCTGAGTTGTTTTGAATGTTCATTTCAAACACTTAGTTCACACTGTGTTAATATCAGTGTTGAATTGATTCACTTGAATTGATTTAACTTTAATTTACTGTTTAACAAACAGGTTCCCATTGTTACTAGATGACAACTTACCCCAGCTAAGGTCATATCTGTGATTGTGATTGTTAATGACATTTCAACAGGTCACATCACATTTAATGTTTCCCTCATTACAAGCCCTGAAAAAAATGTTTCCAGCTGGTCCCAGACTTTTCCATAATAATCAAACATTTTCTCTCCATCTTTCCCTTTCTTTCTCTCTCTGTCTCTCTCTCTCTGTCTCTCTCTCTCTCTGTTATTTTTTCTGCAGCGTTGTTTAGATCTTGTGGAGATGTGCGCTGTTACGTCTATGATTGAGTGCTGAGAAGCGACTCCGCTGTCTGTCAGATAGATGCATGGACCCCACGTAGGGGAGCAGCACCGAAATGAACGCGCCTCTCGCTCTCAGCGGCCACTTACCGTAATTGAGACCAGGGCTGGATAAGTGCACAAAGTCTTTGCTTTCAGAGAAGTCAAAAAACAAGCTCATCAAGTCAGAAACTCACATCGCTGCTCCACTGGCAGACAGATTGTGCTGTTGTTTATGGGGTTGAAGGTGCCCTGTTGTCCTAAAACTGATCCAGCTGTGACATCAAAACGTCATTGACATGTGTCACTACCGTAATCCCATAGAAACCAGTACGACTTTGTCCTTCCTGTGAGTTCAGCGTAGCAGAATGTCATCAGAGAATGTTTTTTTTGTATTTATCTACTTACATTTATTTATATCTGTGTTTTTTCCCTGTAATTTTGTTAAATGATAATTGGGCAAAAGTTTTTGTTTGTTTTTGCAAATGCTGTGTAATGGCGTGTCAATTTTAATGCCTGGCTCCATTTTTGGGTTTTACCGCCAAAGACGAAATGGATGTCAGTCGCACGGCATGCATCTCACAGATTCATAGATTGAAAAATGGCAATGCTGAGAGACGATATGCAAAATATTCACAAAACCATCATTATAAAGTTTTAAAAAAGGTCAGTGCTTATGTTGATCTTTGTAATGGAGTCTTGACCTGTTATTAAGTGGATTTGTGACCCTACCTGCAATTTTAGGCAATTTACCTCATACCTTATGAGAACCGAATTTGGATAAGAAATGAATTTCCAGTCCAATTTTAAATCAGATATGAATTCATAGTCTTGTATGTTCAGTTTTAAATCTAAATTACACTTGATTTGAAAATTAATGAAAGAAACACAACATGACAGGATCAAACACATTTGCCCAATAATCAGAAAATGCCTATTTCTGCATAAATGTCATCGCTCTACAATCCCCAACAGCAGAGTTTCAACTGCAAAAAACGTGACTTCCCGCATCCCTGATTTTTTTAATGAGGTTTTCATAACACTTAATGACTCTATAAATATGTTTAACTTTTGAAGAGCTGTTGGAATATTCAAAAGACCGCATTAACCTCAATCAAACGGCCTGTATGCTGTGTATGCAAATGATCCCTCTTTGCAAACGACAGGTGCTCCGACCGCGAAACATGGTAATATTTCCTCTCGTTATTTGTCCTGTATGCAATACGGTAACGGCAAGAGAAATAAAAAAGTTGCACCTGTTGCCACGCCGACAACTGCAAAACAAATTGGTTCATTTTGCGAGTCAAGAGGACGTGATTTGTTTGCGAAAGGGACGCGTCTCCCGCCTCTCATGAGAGTGTTCCCACGCGCTCCCTCTTTCACCCGGAGCATCATTTCATCTTTCCCATATAATGAAGAGGGAAAAATACAATGTTGTTCCTCACATTGTGGCACACCAGATGTTATTTCTCTCTTTAATTTCCACCCAGGGCAGAGAAAATGATAAACAAACGCACACATCCAGCGGGGTGAGGACGGTGGAATCAGATTGCTCGTCACATGCTCATTCTCCACGGATCCCCGTGGTTTTGATCTGATTAGTGTGACTGGGCTTTATGTTTACTGTCAATCAAAATGCTCGGCGAGATGAAGGTCACCGCGCCCTTCGCCGGATGTGGCGGGAGCCTGGTGGCAGAAACGCTTCATTCCGGTCCTGGTTTTACTCTGTTGTGATGATGCGATGACTTCATTATTGCAATCCTAACGCATTTTTGTTTTAAGGAGCTGTGCAGTTTACTTGCTTTAAAAATGCTCAAATCTGAACAGAAACTGTGAGCCATTGCAATTTAAAACAACATAATGGCCCTTGTTTTTTCGTGTATTTACATATAATTGTAACCCCCATCTATGATTCCCAATGATGCTTCTGGAAGTTTTTGTCTATTTAATTCTGTATATTTTCTGGCTTTGTTGTGCTTTAATGTTTAATTTTGTCTTCTTCCTGCAGTTGCTATGAGGACGATGAACCGCCGTGCGCTGAAGAGATTCAATACACGTCCCTCAGCAACCTGTTCACCACCAACGACCTGGACGCGGAGGTGAACGCTAACATGTCCAGCGCGGAGGGTGACGACGATGATGCGGATGTGTGCAAGAAGGGTCAACGGCGTTCTGACAGGAAGTCCAACATTCTTCCTCACTTCCTGCAGCAAGAAGCTCTTAGCATCAGGAGTGGGCCGTGTAACAGCATGGACATCAGTAACAGCTACTATTATTAGGCCTCTTTTGTTTGTCTATTCTGTTATTTATATTTTATATTACAGTAGTGTCTTGAGTAGCGTTTTGAGAATGTCTAGAGCTTGTCTTAAAGGAGCAGTGCATCCAGAAATTAACATTTTTTACATTATTAGCTCCAAATTATCACAATAATATGACAGGAGATGAATTATTGGTTATTCAGTTGGGTGTATGAATAAATTGGGATA
>JBAJNP010003696.1:0-37792 GCA_036877545.1 Yasuhikotakia modesta | reverse complement strand
TAATATTTTTGTAAAATCATAATTTAATAAATACTTCATTGGATTAATATTAGGTTTTGGGCAGTTCAATATTGTCTACATTTAAATCTTCTTTTCTTGTACAAAAAAAATATAATTGCTTAATCTATTAATATCAGGGATTGGACATACAAATTGAACCATTTCTGTCTCATTTTGTGCAAACACAGTTTATGCATTCTGAGCTAATTCTTTTTCTCTATAACACTCAAATTGATGTGCATGTTGGACTGTTGCAAAGCGACAAGAAAGCGTTTTAGTTTAAGCTAATCCAGTCTCCCATCATTAACTTCCTGTTACGAACACGAGGCAACAGTCATTATCTGCCATTTTCCTTCAGTGCACGTGCTCTTCTCATCCATCACACTTTCTTGTTTCTCGTTTTTTTCTTCATCCTGCCTCTGTGTCTCTCTCCATCACCCCTGTATCTCCTTATCTTGTCTCAGACTCATGCTCTGCCGTTCTCCCTTTTTATCTCGCTCGGCTGCACTTTAAGGCAGGCTGGCTCTGAAAGGATGTCATTTCTGGTCTGAAGCAGCACATTGCCCTGACAGCTATTACAGACGTGGTGCTTTTCAGTAGATCTGACATCCGCTCCAGCGCTCTCTCCACATACACACTTTAACACTTTTGCTGCATGTTGAGCTGTTTGAGGTTAGAGGAGGTATTAATCAGATCTGTGATATGATGTAAATAAGATGCAGTGTCTGCGCTCGGTTTCAGCACGCATCGCTCTGATGGCATATATTGTGAAGGGTAATCGCATGCATTGCGGTAGGTGAGATCCAGACTTCAGAAGCTGATTGACTGAACAGGAAATCGCAATACAAAATGTGGTTATTTGGGATGACTGCAGTCCTTGTGTACCTAAAAATGTGATATTGCTAGCCAAGTATGGAAATTTAAGCACATTCTCTTGAAGTGCATTATTTGTATACTCTTTCTGGCTGAGTTTGTTTGTCATGTTTCAGAAATGGACCAAATAGAGAGATATTTTAAACATTAGTTAACAGGTTATGATTACATTGCTCTGGAATTCCTGATTCCGATTCTGCCAGTCACAACATTCCAAGATTTGGAATGCCTGCCTGGAACTAATAACACAGTTTCATCTGGGTACATCATAACCTTACAAAACATTTACTTAATAGTAACGTTTTAAAATATATTTTCATATTAATTATATTTGGAAATGTATCAATTAAAATGCATTTTCGTCAACAAAATGCTTTGAATTAATTACTTGCATTAAATTATTAACCAAAATATGTTGCTATGACAGCACCAACCAAACAAACTAAATTTTTAAACATACAGAGCAAATGGGGCAGTTTAAACCACTTTAAACTGCCCTGTAAGTATCTAGACGTGATGTGTAGATGAAATTCAGACTGTAAACAAACGTAACAAAAATGCTGAGGACATATTGCTGAGTGATCCTTAAAGCATGACTGTTTGACCCACTTTAGTCATAATGGCACAACAATCAGCCTTATCTCAACAAGAAATGCTGGATAAAGTCACCCTGCAGGCCGCCATTTCGTTAGTGGAGAGAGTGCACACATAAACTCTTACATCTGCGTTTAACAGTCTTGTGTATTTGCATAAACGCAACAGAAGGTAAACTCAAGGTTATATAGTGTGGGCAGATAGAGAGTTGGTAAAGACTGAATGCAATGCCTCTGTTATATCTCACTCACATGCAGTTGAAAACTCTATCTTTCTTTCTCTCAACCCTCCCACTGTCTGTCTGCTGAATACCACCTGACTGTCCTTGACCTCTAGCTTTTCAAGATAGAAGGAGCCAGATAACAACTACTGTTTCAGCTCCCCGCTTGGCTTTAGATCAAAAGAGAGATGTGTTGAGAATGACACACACACACACACACACACACACACAAATAATGATAAGGTAGAACCTAAAGCATTCATCTTTGATTTTCACTGATAGTTCCTTTTTGTTATCTAGTAGATCATGTTGAATTATTGTCTGAGTGGTATTGTTGTGCTGTGTGTGTGTTTCCATGAATTCCATGGAATTTCATTATTGTAAAGGGAATGCTTTATGGATCAGCCCTACAGATTTTCACGCCTCTTTTTCACGCTGTCCACTTTTGTTCTTTTTCCCTCATATCACACCCCCAGAATTTCTTTACAGAACCGAATGAGTCATCTTCTTAGTCTGTAGACTAATGAGATGCGTGTGTATATAATTCATACTGTGGTCTGCTTAGTGACCTTTTTATTTCAGGCTCTTTGATAGTGAGAAGCATTCAGCTATCTTGACGCACACAGATATTCTCTGCCCATAGATGTCATGCACAAAGAATGGGCTTTAAAAGGGCCCACGCTATATCTAAGTGCACACACACTTTCTCAAAGTGGAGCGCATGCTGCTGTCTCGGTCAGATGGCTCCTTCTTTATTAGTTTTTGCTTCCAGGGAATGCCGGAGACCGGAGGGATTTTATCATTTCTTCTTAATCCCCCTATTCTTTTTTTCTCCTCTGTTCCCCATGACTTCACTTCCTGTTTTTTACTCACCTGCTTTATTTTGATGTTTCTGCTTTTCCACATTGGTTGTGTTTATGCCTTACTATTCTTTAAGCCTGTCTTTCTCTTTCTCCCGCTCTCTGTCTAGCCTCTATCACTTCCTCTGGCTTTCTCTCTCGTCTCATTCTGATTAAGGATGAGGAATAGTCTTGCTAATTAACTGTGACAGTAATGGAGAAATTTCTTGGCCCTTTCCTAATAGTACTTAGACTCTCTGACTCTCTCTCACTCTTCTCTCTTTCACTCTCTTCCTCTCTCGCTCTCTCTTCCTCTCTCCCTCCCTTCCTCCCTCTGTGTGTGTGTGTGAGGGGAGTTGTTCGAGGCTTATAAGATTTCCCTCTGTGTGGCTGATCTTGTATCTTTGTAGTCCTGAGGGGTTTCTGCTATCAAGCATCTTAGTGCTGATCTGAAATCAGTTCATCAGCTATGCGATATGGCTAAACAAATTATGTTTTGATATTTTTCTGCCTTTTGGCAATTCTTTAATACACAGTGTATCATATATATTTTTGATGTGCTCTTAAATAGTCTGAGGAACCATTATTTTAACTACACAGTGTTACTGGGTAGATTCCACATGTTACTGTGGAATGTTATTGTGTATTTCAAGTAAAACACAGTAAAGCAATTTTTACATATATATTTTCAGAAGACTTACATGAACATTGATTTCAGAACACATTTTTTATATCATTCAATAAAGTTAATTTTATCTTATTTATAACAATGAATCTGACATACTGACAGAATTCATGCTGCTGAAGTTTAAATTAAAATATTCTTTTAAAATATCTTTGTCTTAATACAACAAAGTTTAAACAACACATTTTTAGTAGCTAAAGATTAAGGATTACAGTCAATATGGGAAAGTTTCTTGTTTACAATTACTGTGGTCAATATTCCCTATCTGAGCTCATATGGGAGGTTTAAGCACTGAGGTCACAGTATATCCACAAAACCCACAATCCCTTTCGTTTTTTTGCCCATTCCCAAACATGTGATTATATTTTGACTTTGTGCACCGTTATCTAAAGTCAACACTTTCTTTGGCTTCCTCTAATCAGAAATATTCTTGTTTTTTTGTGACTTGTTTTAACAAAAGTGTGAGAATGCTAAACATTGGTGGCCAAACATTTGTCCACATTCATCAAGAACAGATGTTACCCGTTTAGAGGTCAATCACCTGACCCGAGCCCAAGGTGACCAGCAAAACTGCTGGGTTTCAGGGCGGGCCTGCGTCTGTTTGTCATGTAGCTTTGCGCAGTAATTCATGAAAAAAAAACAGTTATTTTTACTGGCTTTGCACACACACCAACTCTCTGTTCGTGTCATTGTTTTGTTAAATATAATAATCTCTTGGTACTGGATTTGAGGTTATGTAGTTATTGCTTGCATTTTCTTAGCAGGACAGACTAACAAAAAACGAATCACAGGGCACCAGTGAGTCGAGGAGGATTTGAGGAGACTGGCTAAACAAGCTGCTGAATCAAAGATTAGAGAGAGATAAAGTTTGTGTAAAAGAGAATGTATCTTTTGTTAACAGTTTTGAGGAGATATGTGCTGTTTTGAAAATTATTAGCTTTATAAAGACCGCAGTCTACACAGACTCAAACATGACTCATCTCTGTAAATAGAGTTTGCGGCACAAAAAACACACAAACACACAGGCCATCAGAATTTTATGTAGAAAGCTGAGCTGAGCTCTGTGGTGGATTTGTGTGCATGTGTGTTTGTGTGCATCACAAGTGAGCAGACATTTTTTGTCCAGCTCCCATTTTCTGGTTGTGATAAACTTCCTGCCAGTCAGCTTTGATGGAACCAGCTTTTTATTTAAGCATTTCCATCTCTGTCTCCTCCTCTTTTCTTGCCTTTCATGTCCTGACAAACGTTGCCAACAACTTCAATAACAACTGCGCTCCATGCAATCTGTCCATCCATTCTGCCTATTTATTTTTTTTTTCCCACAGCCTTCGTATTTGCACATCAACACGTTTCTGTCTGTTTGTGTTTATAGGACTTCCTGACAGATTTGATGATGTCAGAGGTGGACCGGTGTGGTGAGAACGAGCACCTTATCTTCAGAGAGAACACACTGGGCACTAAAGCTATCGAGGAATACCTCAAACTGGTTGGACAGAAATATCTGCAGGATGCACTGGGTAAGATGTGTGTCTGTTTGTGGAGACAAACAATATTTCTTCGGACTGTGTATCTGTTCTGTCTGTTTTGTCTGGCTCTCTTCAGAGTGTTACAGATTGACAAGCGCTCCAAATAAATGGGTTTATGTTCAGCCTGCTGAACTCAAACCAGGGTCAAATAAGCACAAACTTTCTGTCCAGCACAAACAATTGGAAACAATAGTCATAGTTATTTCCAAAAAAGTTTGTGTTGTGCTAAATTCCCTGTATGCCTTTTAGACAAGATTAAGCAGTCACACAAACACTTAAGCTACACAGATGAGCACACACATCCGTCATTCACTGATGGCTCTCTGCATGGGCTGTGTGTATTAATTCATTGGCATTTTTGAAATGCATAATGTCTGGACTAGTGGTCTGTCTCAGAAACAAAAATGCAATCCATAAAGTGCCCCACTGCACAAAAATATCGATACCTTATAACTGTAAGTGTGAATAAGTAGTGGTTCATCTTTTAAAACTGCTCTCTGAAGAATCAGACCATAAGGAACTGCCGAAAATGATTCTGTAATTGGTTACAAAATTTACAAAACAGACCATCATTGCTGTCGTTTCCAAGTGTCTGATTCACAGATGCTTGTCCCCATCTTTAATAAAAACATTTGGTGCAAATTTTAGGGCACTTAGATGGCTAATTAAATGATTGGTGGAAACTTAGACAGCTTCACTTTAAGTTACATAATACAGTATTTTTAAGCATTAAATAAGTAATTTTGTCATTAAATCACTCATTCAGAATTACTAAGTAATGTATTAATTATTTGCATCATTTTTCTTACATGCAATGGTATTGATATGTTTTTATAGCATTTGCTTTATTTTTGCTTTTCAATGAAAGGAATCTTTTGTTGCTGCAAATACTGATGTCAGGCAGAATTCTGTCAATTATTGATGTATTTCTTGCTGTGAATGAGTCTAGCATTGACCTCTCCTATCAACAAAGTGTTTTAGCTGAACAAAATTGCCACTGGCTGGATGTTTATTTGCACATGTCTTTGAAAACACTAGAGACTGTAGTGTGTGTCGTCTTGAGAGGTCAGCTGTGAGAGGCTTGAACCAAAACGTCCAGCACCAGAACCCATTCAGATCAGCAAACAAACAAACCACTTGACCATGTATTTGTATGTAATATTTGAAACATCTCACACTCATAATCACTGCAGTGCTAAACAGCACAATTTGCACAAGAGTTCCATAAACAAGAATTTAATGTTAAGTAAATTGCATTCTGACATAATACGGACAGTTATTTTTGTCAGTGTGTACAAATTGAGACATTCCAGTGCTGTTGTAATAAATATAAGCACTCATGGAACACGTCTTGTTTAATCAAATTATACTGTAGGACTGAAACAAGCTACAGAAGGCTACAGAATGTGCTTTGTCCCTCGTGCATGTAGAACTAATGTGGTGGCCACTGAGCATCTAGTTACTGTCCAACAGCAATACAAGAAAAAGGGGTTATACTACACTAGTAGCTACACTGAACTGTCATGAACAACAGAACAGAGTGATGGGAATCTACCAAGACCTGCTCAACAGCGTCTCTGTAGAGGGACATTTATCCAACTTATCCAAAGCATCTTACAGTGAATTCAAGGCATACATTTTCATCAGTACTTGTGTTCCCTGGGATCGAACCCACAACCTTTGCGCTTCTAGCGCAATGCTCTACCAGTTGAGCTACACAGGAACACAGGACATCTGACTGTGACTGTTTGTTTGGATCTCATTAGTTCTATGACAGATAACCTGAGAACTCTCACTCAGTGGTTGCCGTATAAAGGACAGGGATTAGAGGGGTTTGGAAAGGGAAGGACTTTGGGGTTGTTGATCTTCATTAGTGGTAATGATGGTTTGTGTTTGTTTGTAGACCCTAAGCAGGTTGTAAACCCATTCCTGTCCTGCTGAGAAATTACATTTAGGAGGACAAACAATCTTGTGTCACCTGCAGAACTATGTCAACATTAATCACTTGATGACATTGTTGTATATTGATTTTCTGAAAAATAATATTTGGTGAACTTGAATATTCCAGACTCATATTTGCATAAGATATACATGTATTTAAAGTTCTTCTGCGTATGTTGTTTGTTCTGTAGGAGAGTTTATAAGGGCTCTTTATGAGTCTGATGAGAACTGTGAGGTGGACCCATCGAAATGTTCATCCAGTGATCTACCAGAACATCAGAGCAACCTCAGAATGTGTTGTGAGCTAGCCTTCTGCAAGATCATTGAATCTTACCGGTAAGCCTGACCGTAATGCACTCTTGATACTCAGATGATTCTTTTTTTATAGTCGACTGGACTGCTATACTTGTGATAATTGAAATCCTTTAGGAGAGCTAAAAATAGAAAGCAAGTATCTGACCACTTTTGAGTTTGTGATATTGTTGAGATTTGAAGCTTAAAGGAGACTAGATTACTAGGGTCCTTGTCTGGAGAAGAAAAATCTGAGATTAAATAAAAGTCCCATTTGCTTTCCATTATTTCTTTGTCTTTGGGTTATGAACACACTAGCTGTGCAAAGGTAAAATCTCAACTACTTTTTATAAGGATAACAAAAGTGATTTTTAAACAGTGCTTTTATATCCTTGGCAAAGATTACTGGAACTGTTGAGGTGTTATATTTTATATTAAAACATAGCATAAAACACAACATAAGTTGATGTCTTTTTTTTGTTTAAATAAACATTTAACTGGCCTCAACAGTGTGTTTCCACGGGAACTTAAGGAGGTGTTTGCATCATGGAGACTGGAATGCGGTAACCGGGGGCGACCAGACATCAGCGAGCGACTTATCAGCGCTTCTTTGTTTTTGCGTTTTCTGTGTCCGGCCATCATGTCACCTTCACTGTTCAACTTGACACAGGAATACCCAGATGACCGCACTGCTCGCACACTCACACTCATTGCCAAGGTTACGCAGAACCTCGCAAACTTCACTAAGTAAGGATTTAATTTACTTTAGTGTGTGTACATAACTTGGATAGAGGCTATAGTGAGAGAAAGCAGTGTAAAGAAAGCTGTTTTATTATTCAATTATTGCAGATAAACATTATTGTGTTTGCATTTCCTGTCCATATTGATGCAAATATCCTTATATAGATTTACATAATACAGATTTTCCTTATATGGAATGAGTGTCCCCCCACACAAATTGCTCAACCTAATAACTACACACACTTCTTTTTTATCGATTTAATTTTCTTTCCTTAAAAGGCAACTAAATGCCTTAACTATGAAAAAATTTTAAGAGGATTCATGATTGAATAGTTCAATCGATTGACTGCCCTTATAATTTTCCTGATCATTTAAATGATTGACTGGGTTTAACTCAACAAGTCCTGATTGCTCTCTTTTCCTTATAGGTTTGGTAATAAGGAGGAGTACATGTCATTTATGAACCAGTTTCTGGAGCAGGAGTGGACCAACATGCAGCGCTTTTTGCTGGAGATCTCCAACCCAGAGACCATCTCAAACACGGCAGGGTTCGAGGGGTACATTGACCTTGGTCGAGAGCTCTCCACCCTGCACTCTCTTCTAGCTGAGGTGGTATCTCAGATGGACCAAGTAAGTCACTTTATTCTCCAGTTAGGTTCTTTTAAAAGCTTCTATTTTATAGTAATAGTTTAATTGGGCCAGTTGTGGCCTGCTGTGTGTGTTTATATTGTTTGGTGTGTGTTCACACCAACTCACTACTTCAATGTGTGTGCACTTATTGGTTAAATTGTACTAATTGGGTATGAATTACTATGCTTGGTCTGCACTTCTGTATGACATGTTACTTTACTTTTAGAAGGATTCTGTTGCTTCCTTACTTCATACATTTTCCTTACAGAAACAAAGTACATGATCCAAACTATGTGGATAACACCTTTAAAGTCACAGATTTGCCTATTTCAACTACACCCATTGCTAATCAAGTACACAGCTATTCCGTCTCCTTAGACGAGCATTATTGGTCGAATGGGTTATATTAAAGGGTTTAGTGACTAAATCCTTTAGGACTGAAAGTGACACTGTTGAAGGACACTGCTAAAATAAATGGTGTGCAGGAACTGACCTGCACAAATCCCAGACATGAAACCCTTTGAATAACTTTTTATTATATATAAATATGGATGGCAACAAATACTCTGATTGATTAATTGTCAATAATAAGCAGTTGATTAAATGTATGCATTGTAGGTTAAGCAAGGTGTATGTTTGTCAGTGTAAATGCCTGATGTTATTGTGTCTAAATAGATCCAAATCCCAGCAGCCATTTTCTAACATCTTGTCTAAAGTCTTCTTAGTGGGATGGAAGCTGTTCTAGCAGCACAAGGGGAACTGTATTAATTACCATAGATTCAAATAAATATTCAGCATGAACATGTGGGTGTACAGGTATCCGCAGGCATGAATGTGTAGCGTATATTTTCTAATGACAGTATAGCAGATTTCCCCCGATTTTGAGTCAATTTAGGACAGCATCGTGACAAGGCAGTTGATTCCCCAGTATGAAAATTCTGAAAAAATTCTCCAATTTTCTGCCTGATACTTGAGTAGGTGGACGGATGTGAAAAATTGCCCCTAGGCTGCAGAATTCAGGCTTTTAAAAATCCCCAGTTTGTTGCGTTCACTGTTTTTCAGACCTCATGAGTTCACCATGTTTATTTATATCTTTATGTAGACGTATTTCCGAGGAAACAATGCCTC
Organism: Yasuhikotakia modesta; assembly: GCA_036877545.1. Lineage (NCBI taxonomy): Eukaryota > Metazoa > Chordata > Actinopteri > Cypriniformes > Botiidae > Yasuhikotakia > Yasuhikotakia modesta. The sequence goes on along the minus strand of JBAJNP010003696.1, from coordinate 28,324 downwards.
TTACCCTATTCCACTCAAAAGCTAAATATAGCTGCTGTGTTTGCACAGACTGTCCACACTTAAAGTAAAGTTCTGCAAAATTCACTTTAGCAAGACACCGTTTTTATATATATCTGATCTTTTCCATTATAAATTGATTCTGAAAAAGAGTTAAAAAGCTTGTGTATAAAACAGATGTCTAAAAACAGGTGTCTTAAATGCTTAATGAACACATATTAATTTACAAAAATGCATCACATTTATCACATCAAGACAAAACGCATTACCTCACAAAACATTTAATGTTATGTTGATCATATCCCATCACAGAAACATTCACATTCCTAAACTCACATCACATCAAGAGACAACATTCATCACATAACACATTAAATCACATTTATCACATTACAAGTAAACCAAATGCCAGTTATCTTATGACCACTCACTAATCTGACTGGTGAGGTCACTCTGACGTATTAGGTTAGGTTTTTAACCTGAGTATTGAACAACCCATTAAGATGCAGTCATTAATGTCCAGTTTTTTTGTCTACCCAGGGTATTGAAGGGATGTCCTAAATACATAGTTTTTTTTGGATTATGTGGAGGAATGTTAAACAGGATCTTTTCCATGTTTATTTTCAGAGTGCTGCCTCCAAGCTTGGCCCATTACCCAGAATACTGAGGGACGTTCATGCAGCATTAACAAGCCCACCAAACGTACAGATGAGTGCTGCTCCTGACCGCGTACCCTCTCCTCCAGAACCAGGCTGCAGTATCTCTACTGGATTACAGAAGATGACTATTGACAATGACCTACCAGGGTAAGAGATGAATGTGTGAACACTGCACCCAATCCCTTTTTAATCAGAATTTGTGTCTTGTTTTCCAGTAAATATAAACATCCTTAAACAAGATAAATATTACAAGAATTGCATTCCCCTATTGGTATTTTACAAAATGGTTTAAATTTAAATGAATTTATTTTTGAAGCAATTTTCCAATGGGGTGTAGGTTAACCTACACCAAGATACGCTCTCTGTAAACTCATTATCTTGCACAATTTAAAATTGTATCATTGATCTATTTCAATATATTTTTTACGATAGCTGTACTGATTTGTAGAAACAAGAAGAACAGTGCTTCAGAGCTTCAAACTCCCTATTACTGAAAGGAAACGACTCAGTGTCTTTCTGAACTACAGCTACATTGTTATATTTCATAGGTACTTAATGTTATCTGTCTTTTTCAGCTATAAAGACAGCCCTGCTCTTCTTGCCCACAATCCCTGCTCTTAAGACTGCGCCCTCACTTTATATAGCAGACTGCTCCTCTAAAGAGAAAGGCTCATCTTTATCTGCCTGGCTCACTGCTAATTCCCTACTGACATTTATGAGAGCCAGAGAGAATGAGAGGCCTTTATTTGTAGTTCACACACACACACACACACACACACACATATATGTATATTTGTGTGTGAGGGATCAAAAGTGAGAGAGGCTGAGAGGAGAAAGCAGATTGAAGTGGAGGTTGGGGAGATGTCTGGGCTGAGATTATGATGAAATAAATTAGCAGGTTTTCCTCTTGCTGATATCCAGACAATAAACACAGTCTGGCTGATAGAAGATTCTGCATTCACTCTGTTGCTTTGACTTGATGGTTTTTACCTGTCAGGAACCGTCTAGCATGACAGTTGTGCATGTTTGAGAAAGATAAAAGTGATGTTTCTAACAGGTTTCTGTTATGAACTTGTCCATCTTTAAAATACATTAAGGAAAGCTTGAGCTCTGATGCAAATTAGAGAGAAGCACAACAGGTCTAATACCTTTCAGTGGTCAGATACAAAATGGTTTCTGAATCAATCGGTTTTATGTTAGAGATTTGGGTCCAGATGGCAATTAAATTACCAACGTCATTGGTGTTTGTCAAAAAAGTACATAATAGTTTTACTTGCATGGTGGTACATTTTGGATTCAAATGACAATAAAATCACTGACATACCCCTGTAAATTATTACAATATCTTACACTCCCATAAGAAACAATTATAGTTTCTATAGTTGCTAGATCGTTTCTATAGAGTTGGTCCATGTTAATCAACAGTTAACTAGGATCTGGAAAATAGTGTTTTCTCTTGTCTTGCTTTAATAAATAGTATTTGTATTCTTTTTAAATACTATTTGTATACTTTTTAAATACTAGTTGTATTCTTTTTTAAATACTATTTGTATTCTTTTCCCTATATTTTGTTTGTTTATCTTTCTTGGTTTAAGTGCTTTAACACTTTTCTGCCTATTTCTTTGTTTTACCAGCCCAGTTGACTTTACACGCCTCCCTTCTCCCACCCCTGAAAATAAAGACCTCTTCTTTGTCACACGGTCTTCTGGCCTTCAGGGCTCCCCTGCCCGCAGCTCTAGCTACTCTGAGGCCAATGAACCCGAACTGGGCTTGGCCAATGGTGGCAAGAGCCTCTCCATGGTGGACCTCCAGGAGGCAGCAAGGGCCTTAGAACCCATTGCCATCTCCGCAGGGGTAACCTCAGAGGGTTTAGGTGAGGGTGCCATGGTTCCTTGGAATGCACGGACACCTCAAGGAAACATTGCTGGAGGTCCCACTCTTCATAGGCCAGGACAGACTCTCACTAACATGGGAGCAGAAGGAGCCCCAGGCAGGCCTACACAGCTATTGGCTCCACTGTCCTTTCAGAATCCAGTGTACCAGATGGCAGCAGGGTTGCTTGTTTCACCTAGAGGGACAGCGAGTGGTGATTCTGGGTCAGAATGTCATAGCTCCGTCAGTTCCCATAGCAACAATGAGGAGGGTTTTGGTGGAACCAAACCCACCTTTCTTACTCAGACAGGTGGGGTGGGGGAGGATTTTGTGAGACGCTCTGGAGATTTTTCTAGAAGACAGCTATCACTGAGTGACGGAAACCAGCCCACAGTACCACGACAGAGTAACGCCGGTCCTCAGAGGCGGATCGACCAACCACCCCCTCCCACACAGACTGCACCCAGAGGACGAACTCCGCCCAGTCTGTTGAACTCCGCCCCCTATCCACGCCCCTCTAATAATACTATGATGTCATCATCACCTGATTGGCCCGGAAGTGGTGCACGGCTTCGACAGCAGAGTTCCTCCTCCAAGGGCGACAGTCCAGAATCAAAGCTTCGTTCCCAGCATAAACAAGTGCGTACTGCTCCATGTTACCCAGCACATGAAGAACCAAATCTAGAGTAACATATAAATATAAAACTGTGCTAGCTGAGATTTTAGTTGTGTGGGTTAAATCTGTCTGCAATGTCGACTCTTTATTGTGTCTTTATCAAATCTTAACCTGGTATTATTGAAATAGCATGTGGTAGGTCTAAAGCATTGATTTTAATTAGAATCAGTGGGCTTAGCATGCTACCAATCATCAACCCCCAGCTATTGACTGTTGCCACTGGCAGTCATTTTTCTCAACAGTTTGACAATGAAGCAGACAGGAAGGGCATTTGCCATATCCACAATGTATTACTCTCACTCTACTGAGAATTGATTGATTGCCTCAAGTGATTGATGAAAACCCTGAGTTAGCCGATCGTCTATGGCAACATTGTACCATTGCATGTTATTAGATCTTAAGGCCCCTCCCGTTTTTCCTCTGACAGAGAAATCTTCACACATCCTATGAATAAATTTGGAATAATTATTATTTTACCTAGACAAAACAAATTAACATAATTCTCCAAACGAGACTGTAACATTTTTAAATAGACAAAACAAAATGGAATATATTTATTATAAATTTTAGAGGAAACCAGAATAAGTCCAGGTTATTGCGACACATTGTGCTAATATCATTTTACACTGACTGGGCGTGTTGTCTCACTGTGTATGGTAAGCAGTCACATTGTAGACTGCCATTAAACATTTGTTTATACTGTTTTAATGATGAAATGTGGTTCTAGTACAGTATACAGTACAGTATTCTATACAGTAGCTGCTAATATGTTTGTAGTGTATTCACTTGTTTACTAAGCCCAGTTTTATTTTAAAATTTGGAGGATAAAATTCAAAATAAAATGTAGAAATTTTTACAAATAAAAACAACTTTCAGGAATTTTTCAGTGTTTGAAACCAGCATGCAAAGCTCTGATAGAGAAAATAACATTCATGTCATTAGACTTTTGACTCCTGTGCCCTTGTGACAACCCTTGTGACAACCTCTCCATGACAACCCCCATGACAAGTCTCTGCTCTTATGTTCATTCAGAGCAAATAAAAAACAAAACTCTAAATCCATATTTTTGCCTTGTCACCCAGAAAGCAAAATTTAAAAGATATTTATGAGATATTAAGACTTATTTTCAGATAATTAAGTCGCTACCCCTTTGGCATTTTTTCTTTCTTGTTTCAACACAACTTAATAAGATTTATGCTAACAACAGGAAAACAAAAAGTACTTTGCCAGCGGGGTAAAAAATAAACCAAATTCAGGATTTATTCTCTGTAAACAAGTCTTACAATCTTTTATAGTTTTGATGCCTGACTAAACTTGGGTTGTTTTAATAATTTTTAGCCATTATATATATGTTTATAAACATGCTAAACAGTGATCTGTAAATTAAAAAATGGCAAATGTTTTATATGAATTATAGATTATAATATAGGTTATAAAAAACATTTTAAAAAAATACATAAAAACCACAGTATAAAAAACATTATGTCTACGGAGAGTCCTCAAATGCAACATTTGTGTGTGTGTGTGTGTTATATCTTCCGTTTATTACATTGTGTGTGTTTGTATGTGTCCCACAGGCTCCTTCTCCAGTGAACCCCAGTGCACTGGACCGTACCGCCGCCTGGTTGATGAATGTGCCATATATAGAGCAGGAGTCTGAGGCAGAGCTGAGCAGAGATGAGCACACGCAAGCTGAAAGGGTAACAAAAAACACACACCTACTCACCTGTACACAGCATCATGCAAGACCCTCTGGGAAATGAGTCATCATCATGCAATTATAATACACAGACAGGAAGATCCTCTCAATCCTAGTGCCTCAACATCATATTTCAGTCTGAGTGTTTCTATATAGAAACTTAGTTAAGAGACAACTCTTGGTAGGTTGAATTCCTTAGCAGTGTAAGTGATATGTGACACTGCTTTGTTTGGTAAGTAGCCTGACATGTCTACTTGGAGTTCAACCAGTAATGTGCTTTTGGGGGCGGAGCTATTGTTTGTTTAGAAATCGTGCTTCATCTTTATTAATAAACTGTATTACAGTCTGCATAAAACATGTAAGTGCTTATTAATCAGCAGGGTGTCAACCGCATGTCTTGCCTGGTTTTAAACTGAAGCAGGGTCTGTGTGCATCTAATTGGCAACTATTTTGACTGAAAAACTACACTGTACAAGTGAAGTTACGCACCCGTCACAGTTACATTTCAAAGCAAATGTTAAATTTATATTCCCAGAGCTCAGGGACAACTGCTGTTTCAAATGAGATGTCACAGGAAAGACAAAAAGAAATGTATGTGGCTTGTGTGTCAGTATCAAGCAGAGATCAGTATGCTTCAAGAGAGGCTGCGAGTGTCGGTTCAGAGGCTAGAGGAATATGAGGCTCGGCTGAAAGGACAGGAGGACCAGGCTCAGAAGATGCTACTAGAGTACCAGGCCAGACTGGAGGAGTCGGAAGAGAGGCTGAGACGGCAACAGGAAGACAAAGACCTGCAGATGAAGGGCATCATCAGCAGGTGGGAGATTCTGCTGTTGTTAAAGGAACGGTACACCTAAAAAAATGGGTGTCTTGACTAGTCCTTTAAGACTAAACCTGTGGAAGCCAGAGATTCTGGTGATAAAATAATAACAACAAAAAGAATGTCTTCAGCTTAAAGATATACACTGAGGCTATGGAACACAATAAATAAATAGCATTTGCTGAAAATGCTGTTTATTTGCACACACCTTCTGTGTTGTTTTAACGCCTGGTTCACTAAAGGAATTATGCAAATCAGGTAACAGCGGAAATACGCCCAGCAATTCTGTGTTGAACACAATTTGCACGCTGCAGTTTCTAATCTTGCGGGCAGATTCTGAGCATTGTGTCAGTGCAGGATGCAGCTGGTTTATTGAACTAGAAATATACAGGATCTGTGTATATGCAACGTATATGTCTACATATACGTTTACCACCTACACGCATTAATTGCAATGCAAAATCTATAATGTGCCCTAATTTACATAGAAAGGATGCTTGTATACACTGAAAGGAATGCCATAATTAAAACACTGCTTTGCCAGTGGTTAGTGAATAGGGTGCAGTTTTTGCACTAAAATGCTGCCTGCCAAACTGATGCAATCGTGTAGGTCAGTGCATCGGTCTGCCCGCAGCTACTGGTGTATTAGTGGCAATCTGAAGAGATAGAGAGCTCTTCAAAGACTGTTTGCTTTCCTCAAGGCAGAATTTACAGAGAGCTGTTTTCCTCCAAGACTGATGTTATGGGCCAGTTATTTATGGCCTCAAGCACTACATCAAAGGCAGAATGGGAGGATATAACGAGGATGAACTGAGTGTGTGTTGATGTTTGGTGTTGATGCAGGTTGATGTCTGTGGAGGAAGAGTTGAAGAAAGATCATGCTGACATGCAGGCTGTGGTGGACTCCAAACAGAAGATCATTGATGCTCAGGTGTGACTGACACTCCACCCTCAATCATTTCTTGTTTTCCCTCACCGTATAATATTACACAATTTTAATATTAGACTTGATTCAGCGTTGCCACATTTTTATCACCAACCATCTGCCATTCTATCAGGAAACCCTCCTGCAATATTTTTGATATAAATGCTTCTTTTAAACAACGCAAGATCAAAGCAGCTAAATTAGCATCATTTATCATTATTAATGCTAATATTTGAGTCCCGCTGTGATGGTTTTATTCTTTAGAAGAAAATCCAGGGGCTTTTGACTTTTTTGACTTTTTTAGCATGGAAGAGCCACCAATGAATTAAATTATTCGATTCAGGGATTTCCTGTGGATTGCTGGTTTGTTGTGTGCTTGTATCCTACAAAACAAAATGCTATGCTAATGTATTTGTCAGAGTGGAAATCTATGCCCGGGTGATTACAATTACACAAAGCAGGCCAGCTCCAATGTCAATGTTCCTGGGTAATGTTTATTCCCTGAACATAAAAATACACTTTATAAAACTTATTTTGCATTTAGCAAAAGATTCATATACATTTAATTGAGACATACCTGTATGGCAATATAATTTACTCAGTGGGTCTGTTCTCTGAGCTATAGATTGTATTTATTGTAATTTGTGGCCTTGACTAGCATTATTTTTTGGTAAATATATGGTGTTGTCAGGAATAACATCACAGCTATGATCTAGTCACAAACACGCACAAGCAAAAGGCAACATCATCAAATTATTTGTAACGTCACAACTGATATCGGAATGTGATTGAAAGTTAATATGAAAAAACCTTGATATCAAACTGCTGGCATAGCAGAGATTCTCTGTGGGGCCTTTAAATTCCTTATTCTCCAGTGTAACCAAATATTTTCTCTATTTGAAACCTCATTATTGTTGTAAGTAAAAAATATAGGATGAAATATAGATGGTTGGTATAGTAACAGAATTTAGAATTTGTATAAGGCCAGAAATTCTAAGCAGTCTCTCTCTCTCTGTCTTTCTGCAGGAGAAACGAATAGCGTCTCTGGACGCGGCGAACGCGAGGCTAATGAGCGCCCTGTCACAGCTGAAGGAGCGCTACAGCATGCAGACGCGCAACGGAATCTCTCCCACCAACCCCACCAAGCTGCAGATCACGGAGAACGGGGAGTTTCGGAACAGCTCCAACTGTTGAATGTAAACCAATGCCAGCATGTCCCAGAGAGAGCGAGAGAAAGAGAGAGAGAGATTGGAATGAAGTGAGAGGACATAGGCAAGTGTGTAGATATTCTGTAAGTGAATACTGAGAGAAAACAACGCAGGTGAGGCTTTGCTAGTGGATGGATACTAAACAAATCTGAATCTAATCAAGCCGTATACTGATTGTTTGTGTCGTGGAGTGCACTTGATTCATGGGCTGCTGAGACTACTGTTTAAAGTCTTCATTTAGGACACACCACTAGATGTTCATTTATAAATCACAGAAGCTAACTGTAAAATAAACACCTACATCATACAGTTGATACAAAGACCTGTTAACCTGCCGTTTTCTTCAGAAGTCACATCACTTGCTTCAGAATACATCCAGAATAAAAATCTGGATTTTGTGCATAACATTTATGATGACATTGAAAACCTTTGGTGATGAATGACCACTTTTTGTTCTGTCCCCTATATTTTTTAGAATTGGGTCACTTCCTGTGTTTTTAAACTGTTTTTAACAGTTTGTCTCTACATAGTGCACTTTGTATCCATCATAAGATGCCTTAAACTTGGCTCTTTTAAATTATTTTTACAGTGAAGATAAACATCTATGAAAGAATTAAATGTACATAGATTTAACAAAGATTATATGTTACATTCTTCATCCACAAGTTTCCCTTTCCTCGAGAACTATTTTATTGCAGTTTGGTTTATCATCTGGACGAAGATTTTAAATGGCAGATATTTTACCTTGGTAATTGTGGTCCACTTTAAGAATATCAACACCTTGAATTAGCACAAGCTGCTCAGACAGAGCAGGCTGAATGTTTTTGGTGAACACTAGGGGCACATCTGCATGATTTGAGCTTGGTTTTCATAACCATTGCCTTTAGCACGTTTTCTCCCCAAAATGTTTGGGAGGCAGTTTTGTTAAGAGCAGTTTTATTAATTTTCCCCCATGAAGCTTGATGCTCTTCGCTCAAGTGAATGTTAAAAGGAAACATTGATGAACTCTTTTTTTTAAACGTGTGTTTGATGTTTATGTGTATTGCCTCAATGGTCCAGTTTGCCGCACCCTTGCCATTTCAGCATTTAGAGTTGAGTGTATATTTTTGTATTAATAAACATTAAGATTTTGCATTTACTATGCTTGGCACTGAGGTGCAGCAAACAGCTGCAGTTTTACCTTGAATTTGCCTTTTATTTTTGTCTATAAGAAAGACAGATACATGATGTCTTTATTTTGTTGCAAAAATACACACAAATGTAAGATGGGACGTGTAAGATTTAACTGTTATTATTTTCTTATATTTTTATTAAGACCTCTCTGTATATGCGCTTTGTGTGGGAGTATTATGTTAATATAATTTAATATTATATAAAGCGACCCCCAGGGTGACCCCAGAGGGAATGAAATTGTTTGTTTTTTTGATTTGTGTAAGACTGAAAGAGGTGGATCATCCATAGGATTTACAAGCACAAACTGCATCCCTCACTCTTGCTTCTGAAAGGCCTCTGAGGACTATGCCTCTGTTATGCACTTTCTCCCTTAACTGAAGTCCTTCTTTGTGTCCACCTTGGGTTTACTTCAAATGAATAAGTAGCAAACTTAGGTGCTCATAAATAAGCCAGTAAAGTTCTCCTGCATCATAGCAATGTATTACTGTGTGTCTCTATGGCTTCTTTTTATAACTGCTTTTTCCTTATCATTCATAACATTGAGGCCAAATTACATGTAGCCAAAAGCTTTTCGTTCAAACAAATGTCCATGTGCAGTGTAAATTCCCTAACTTATGATTGGACAGAGTTAGATACCTCACAGGCCCTTATTTATGACCTGATAAGGTTTTGCATGTACTATTTGCTTCAGCACTGTCTGTGTAAAAAGAATCGGTGTCTTAAGATCTTTGTAAATTCATTTGATTAACTTTTCATTTCAACCTGGGAATAGCGTGATGTTGCACAACAGGGAATCAATATTTATTTTCCACAAGCTTCCTGACAGATAAGGCTGTAACTCCATTCGTTCATGTTCTGTTTTTAATGAGGTTTGAGGCCTTGCAGAATCATTGTATCTATTCACACTTCAGCCACATGAAAAGCTTTAAAATAGTTTAGAACAGTATGAAAAATGAAAAAGACTCAAGCCGTCATTTGTTCTTTTCATCTGGTGTGTTTTCATCTGGCTTCTGGTCTTGTTAGAAAACTTCTGAAGTAAAAATATTTGCTCATTGTTTTTTAGCAATCAATGTGAAATAGCTATGTGAAATAAATTCTATAAAAATAAAAGATAATCAGATCAATAAATGAATACACACTATGTTGTATGTTTTATAATCCTTGTAGAAAAGATTTTTGTAATTATGTTTAAAGTATTGGCTGAACATTGTTTTAGGGCAATTATAAAAAAAAACAATACTGTACAGAGAATTTTGTCCATGTTAAAAATATACAATTGTGGCTGTGCAATTGATGTACATTTGCAACTAGAATAAAGTTTTATTTAGTTATTTCATATACCTGCTATATATGTCTTGTCTTCATTATGAAATCATTGACTTTTTAAATCATTGACCATTGATTTTTAAATCAAAATCTAATGCAAAACTTTAATGTTATTTGTGCTGTAAGTTGCTGGGCATGGAAATTCATTTTATATGTTTCAGTTCTGCTGGTTTAATTAATGGCTTCCTCTGTTATTATTTAGCAACCTCAGTGTCAACCGTATCTCAACGGTGATGAAAACTTCATTACAGCATATTTATATTACTGCTAAAAACTTTATTGACAATCTCAGGCATCACCAGAGATTTCTCAAGGTTATTTCTGTTCCTGAAAACAGCAAATTTCTAAAGAGAAAAAACAGGAGTGAAATTTAGTGTGAAGCCACTTGAACTGATATAAGGGTTTCCAGGAGCCGGGGGCTAAAGCTTAAAGGTGGTCTCAAATCACTCACCTGACTACATTTACTGAGCGCTAATGAGCCCTTACTGTGAAAAACATCTTTAGAAACTGAGGCTACATGCTGTGTTGGTCAGATATACTGTATGGCTTTTGTGAATACATTATGAGAATACTGTGGATGGAAAAAATTGATGAACTAATTTCACCAAGACTTACGTATTAAACTAATTTTCATTTTACATGACAAGTTAATTATTACAGTATGTGTGATGAAGCAGACTGAATTACATGATGGACAAGAGCAGCCCAATAAGAAAATTGCTTCGAAGGCTTATATAAAGTTTTGTACCCAAGTGTCAGGTCAGCATTTCTCAGTAGAAAATATATTAATGAAGATCATGGCAGAGCTATCGCTGCCTCTCACATACAAACAGGCTAATCCCCCACTGCTATTAGTTATAAACATCAAACTTATTACCTTCCTCTCACCACATAAATAGCCCATGTTATATATCTATTTGTGTGTATTCCCCACTGTAAAGAACTAATGACTAAATTCGATGCAACCTTATGAAACGTTACGGAATTCCGCTCACAGCATTCCACATGGGATATATAGGAAGATAGAAACTCAAGTGTGTATTTATTTTCATTTTTGATTAGCTGAAGTCATGGTATACATTATTCATTTCATGCATTCCGCCAAGAAAATGATGCTAGCATGACCCCAACCTAATGCACCATCACAAGGAATATTACCAATGCTCATTTAAAAGCAAAAATTACTTCTGGGCACATTAGCTTTGCCCCACACACACACACACACACACACACACAATGTCTCCACTTACGTTTCTACTTTCATTTAAAAGTCTGAGAAAACAATGTGTTTAAAAAAGTGACAGATATTTAAAATTGTGGTTGTCTGATTGGTCATCTATTTTCTTGTTTACTGTGCAAATGAATCTAAAACTGAATTTGTTTGTCAGTTATCCTAACAACCTCATGCTGAGAGAAACATGCTGATGAACGGCTCCGAATGTGTCTTTTATTAGCGGATGTTTAACAACTTTTTAATTGCATGTCGACATTAGGGTGTGAAGACGTGCTGTAAATTGTAAGAGGACCGGTGGGCCGCCTGCCTGCCTCTCAGGAGTCAGAGAGCGTTCCGGCCCAGCGGTGTGATGTAGATGTACAGGGTGTCCACTAAAGCCATCGATAAACTACTGCTGCTCAGCTTGCAATTTCTAAAAGAGAGTCAGTCAGACAATGTGGACATTTCAGCTAAGAGCCAATATGGATGAAGCAGCACATTAATTTAACCAAATTGCACCATAACAGTTTGTGTAAATCAAACTAAAGCCTCAAAGCAAAATGTGATTTCATTAGAATTAAATAAGGAACCAAGTGCATGATTTCAGTAAACGCAATGCAGTTTAAGGTATCTAAATATTCTACCATGTTTTCATTATTCTGTTCCATAAAAAACATCATAACTACAATATTTTTGAGAAGTTGAGTTTTATATAAATGTGACACATTTGATCAGCTTCCTGTGTTTCCTGGGAATCACACCCATGACCTTAGCATTCCACATTTTACCAGTTGAGCTATTGATTTGCCCTATGAAGATGCAAAACCCAGTTGGGCTCAATCTCATGGTTCTTTTGACACCAAGAAAGCACCGGAGAATGGCAGCAATGTGTTCTACTTCCCACAGGTAATTAAAATGCTTGGTGCGTTTTCAGACGCCTTGATTTAAACACTAAGATAGAAAAGAATCTGCCAGGCCATCTTATCACTTCCTGTCTCCACAACAATAGCTTCCTCAGAGGAACCCGCACCCATAGTTGTCCTGTTAGTGTAGAATCAGTTTGAGTGACAGCACAGGGTGTGAGTGACATCAACGCACACAAATCTTAATGCTATTTAAGTAACAGTTCAGTCAATAATGAAGAAATATTTCATAGCTCTTGCCACACAACACTTCTCAACTTCCGAAGGTGCACCATAAATGCACCATATAACTGGTCAACAACTTGCAAAATCATTAATGCCAAAGATGTTTCTAACACAATATAATTGCTTAAGAAGACTTACTCCAGAATATAGCATATGAGTCATACAAAAACTGTTCTTTGTGCTTTTAAAAGGTGTAGTGGTGAGTAAAGACATTTTCTATTTGAGTTAACTTTTCCTTTAAAATGTAAAAAAAACTGTACATAAATAAATTACATACGGTATCATTGTGTGATACTCTGTATCATATCATTCACATATGCATTATATACTGAGTGCAACAAAAGACATTTCTTTAAAAAAACATGTAGACTATAAAATCATACCTCCAGTGCTAAAAATCATTGTAGTTGAGTCAAATATCTTTCCCTTCCCTTCTTCAGTGTCTAGTACACTCTCCCACATCCGTATCATCTCCACTCTGAATCAATTTGTTCAAGTGTTCTTTGCAAGGCAATATTTTTGCTTAAGTTCCTCTCTGTTCCTCTGCTGCTCATACAGAATACATATTTTAAACTGCAACTTTTTTATGACATTTTCAGATGCTACATGGAAAAAAGTCAAGGTTATGTTTATAAAGTAAAAGTGTGTTAACTTATGATAACAGCACACTGTTAACACCACACAAACACAGAACATTTTTAATGTAGAAGAATGGATTTTAAACCACAGGACAACTAAACCTACAACAAATGTCTTAAAAACCTTCATGCAGTAAGAAACATCTCAAAGCACAGGCTTTGCAATTTTCTCTCATCACTTTCCTCCTTTGCTCACCCACAGACAACATAATGAAAAACAATTATTTAACAATCACAAAACCAACCAGGCAAATTGCAGTCCTCTCATACGTGCACTGGGCCCAGATGGCCAAGGATCCAAACACAGTTTCTAGAGTAGATTACTGCATTCAGCAGCTGTGTAAGTAAGCAGTACTTCCATGGCTTCTGACCTGAAGGTTACTGCCCTTGTGAGTTAAAGGGCAAAAGAACTAATGACAGAGACATAACTTAATCACACACACCTAAGAGGCTTATTTAAAGACCGCAGGAGTCACACACAACACAGTTGCACACAGACAAACCAAGGCATTAACTTGCTTGAAGATTGCTTGTTTTGCCATCTGACTAAAAGCTTTTTGTGTTACACAAAGACAAAAATCCCAACATCTGCTAAAAAAGTAAATGGCACTTCTCACAATAAAAGAGCAATATATTCTAAGGGTTAAAATAAGCAAAATTTTCTTTTATTTTAATGAGACTGTGCTAATTCAGTAGCTAATCTAATAGAAACATGTTGGGCACAGGAAATATTTAGCCTTGATATCTTAGGTGCAATACTCTTATATGTTGTAACATAAATATATAAAGTTTCATGTTAACCCAGGGACACAGTAGTGCTGGTGTGTGCCACAAAACATTCTGTTGCCAAAAAACATTTTAGACGTTTTAGAAAATCCAAGAAAAATGTTTTTCAATCTAATGAAATCTGTCCAACATCCAGCAGGTCTCTGCTGCCCTCTGTAGCTTCCTTCAAAAATACGGGCTGGAATATGCAAAGGACATCCTACAGCTAGTGTGCAAACACAAAGTTAACGTTTGAAACCGAAGTAATTTTAAGGGAGCATGAAACATCATCTAAATACTGTATCTTTAATGATCTTTGGCATCGGTGTCGGTGTTTCATGTTGCATGTTTTCGTAAAAGTTGATATTTTGATATCATATATTCTGATTCTGCGTTTTATACAGTTTTGCTCAGGGTTCTCCCTCAGTTATACGTGTGTGTTGTGTGACGGATGATGAGAACAGAATAAGAAATCAATGGGAAATTGCACAAGGGCCTGGCAATAAATTCGTTCTCCCTGTATATCATTCTAATAGGCATTATTCCATCAAAATATATTAGATTTTAGAAATCTATTCCCAGCAGTTACATTTAATCACTCTCAGTGCTGTGCCAGTTTGATCCCTGTAGCTTTATACTTCACACATAAACAGCTTGGAGGCTGTATGTGTAAAAGCAACTGTCAATACAGCTATGAAAACAGCCATATTACATTCAGTCCATGAGTCAGCATTCTGTTATGGCTCAGCTATACACTGAAAGATACAGTATAAATGATTTATAACTGCCTTTAAAAGTAAAGAAAGTAGCCTAGACTTGCAATTATAAGAACTCATTTGAAGTTAGTTCAAAATAAAATGTTAGCAGTGTGCATTTGTCATATACATTTGACAGCTTTGTCCTAATGCTTTTAAGTTGATTTCATTTTGGAAAGTTAAATACTCTTTTAATAGCCATTATTCAAATGTTTTTCAATTAAGTATACATAAAAATCATTCCAATATAGTATTGAGCAGCTGGACCACAGAGAAAGACAGAGATATGAGTTATAACCTATATGTCTGTTTATGAAAAGCAGGGACACTGAGTCTACAGCTGCTTATACCTATAGTGGACAGTGGAACTTAAGCAAAGGAACTTAAGTGGAAAAATTGCAATTTGATGTGTTCTTTTTCTCTTGCATTGTGCTGAAGGCAGATTAAATGCATGAATTGTACAGTCTTGGATAAATATTAGTTTCTATTAAATCCATCATATTTATTGTCAGCATAATTGTATTACTTTAATCCTTAGCCATTTATCTGCAAGTAATGGCTGAAATACTTGTATTTAGTTTCAGAGTTTGATCACAGAGTTAGAATGTTATAGTTAAGATGTTTGTGTTTTTGAGAAATCCCTGAGAAATTTCTTTAGAAACATCCTGCATTGTATCTTATTTATATTTCCGATATGTAGTGCTGGAAACGGCTGGAGTTTTCAGCAAAATGCCATTAAATATGAATGAGATTTCATTCCTCAGTCTGAGTTGCCATTAAAAAATAAAGACATGGACATGCAAATTCAATCTAATCACATTTAACTCCAAATGCAGTTACTTTTAATTGTTGGGGTACAAAATATACGGAAGACACATCATTAAATTATCTTTCAGAATGTTTTAATGTGTCAAACAAAATTCAACAAATTTTGTTTGTCAAACAAAAAGCTTTAAAAGGCACTTTCTTCTAAAGAAAGCTTAAGTATTTAGGGGGGTATTTGGGCAGTATTTGGGAATGCCTATTTTTACCCACCTGTCTGGATTCAACCCCTTTATTCTTTTTGATCACCCAAATAGTTACTAAAAAGGTCTAATATGCCTAAACAAGTAATACTGGTAGTATGTCTTAATAGCAGGACCACCCCCCATTGTATAACACAGACTTTTCCACTTCAGTCATATAGCGTATTATGTGGTGCAAAATATTTATTGATATACTTGAGATGTGTTTGATACTCTTTTCTCTGGGATTTTCACGCAATGTAACTTGCGCCTATAATGCTGCAGAGGGCGCTATTTTGTCACTATTAAAAAGATGCTCTAACTTTCTAACTTCAGATTCAATCGCAGTGTTTTGCAATTTGGTTTACAGCGAAAAATACGAACGTCCGGTCATGAGCTTTTTACTTTTACGAACCATCCGACATGTCCTCATAAGTCACTTTTACAAGCACAACTAAACCGAGCCCAAATACAGGCGAATGCTAAACGACACAAACATATCAAACAATTCCCAGTCTGTACATTTTTGTTTAGGATTTTTACACACCACTTCCAATTCATATATGAACTTTAAGGAAGTCCGCTTTCATTATGCCAACGGCGATGGTATAAAGATTTGAAGACTAAAAGTTTCTAAAGCTGTCGTTACTTCGCTGCGTGGGGATCGATGAATGAAACGCAAAAACATGTTATTAGCGCTGGATTTCAATGCAAAATTCACTCATAGCGGGATATTGAATAAACTTCTCCACAGCGAGGCTCTTCAACAACTTGAGCTGAAGCCAGACGCGTATAATAACCGCAGCTGACTACACGGTGGAAACAGGCGCCCAACCCCATTCTTTTGTGCTGCGGATTTCATTGAGATTTTCCCGGGATGGTAGAAGCGTAAGATAATGGGATTCCGTGCTTTGTACTTCTCTTGTGCCCGTAACTTGTTTGCGGCTGGTTTCAGTTAGTTGTTTTGAACCTCAGAGGAAGATATTCCCGATGAAAATGCACGGGAGAAACAGGTACAACCTGGTGGACGATGTGGCAGATTCCCGAGTCCCGCTTCACAACGAGGAAGCGTATCAACACGGAATACACTTCCAAGCCAAGGTAAAAACGGATCATACTGCTGTAAACATCGCCAACAGAACAGCCATCCGTCTACTTTATGTGATCATACGAAGTTAAACAAGTGAAACAAGTGTGTAGAGTATTACTATACGTATGGGATTGCCGCGATCATGTTTTGAATAGCAGCGATCAGTTAAACCTACTTTCCCATTAATGACTGCATGGCTGCTTAAAACGGTAGTTTGACAGACCCGTAATGTCTCTACAACTACGTGGGGCGTTTTGTTTCTTTGGTTTCTTGTATTTTGGATCATTCACGGCAGTGCCAGGACTTACTGTAGCAGAAACAGAAACGTTATGTCAAGAAATGCTGTCATTGGATTTAGAGATGTCAAGTATTATAGAGACTAGCACCTGCCAGATATTCATGGAAGAACGTTTTCATACAAGTTTTCTATAGTTTAAACTCATATGCGGGAAAATTGGAGCAAATTCTGTCAGTCTGAGTTAAATGTGAGATCAATTTTTTTAGCATATTTAACACTTTCTATCCTGTCCGCTCATGGCCACTTCATGAATCTTTCATTTGTGCTTCTTCATGAAAGCACATCATTTAAAGTCCCAGATAACTCCTTAGTCTCCTTAGTTTCTTTCTAGTCTCTTAGGCATTTAACAAAGTAGTTTGCCAATGAAATGGACATATTCACACAGTTGCATGTTTCACTCATAATACAATTTGTTGTGTCAAAAATGTGATAAATACTGGTGTTTCCCTGGAGAGCTTATCTGTAAGTGTTTGAGATCCCCAGACCTAGCTGAACGCCCCAGGAAACCCTAAAGC
This sequence comes from Yasuhikotakia modesta, assembly GCA_036877545.1. Classification (NCBI taxonomy): domain Eukaryota; kingdom Metazoa; phylum Chordata; class Actinopteri; order Cypriniformes; family Botiidae; genus Yasuhikotakia; species Yasuhikotakia modesta. The sequence goes on along the minus strand of JBAJNP010003696.1, from coordinate 10,546 downwards.
TTCGTATTCAGAGCCACTCAGAAACCTTCTGCTGAGTAATTTTAGCTCCAGTTTGTGAGGCAGGATTATCTTCCAGGATTTTTTTTGGCTTAAGATGAAAAACCAGGACCTAGAATAGTGCAGACACACATTTTGACTACATTCTCGCAGACTTGTCTTTTATAGTCTAACCTGGTGTTGTGGAAGCTGGAGATAAGCGTTTGAGGTGAGCACCTCAGCAGAGCTGGGAAACATCAACTGTATAGCATGTTATTTATGACTGTATCTGTGTATCTAATATCTATACAGTCTTTATACTTAAATATATTCAATATATATAGATTATATATGGTTGTTATAGGTAAGGGTTATATAATAATACAGGGCCTGTTACTGGAATTTTCAAACATATCAGTTGACTGAATCTGTTTATGATAATCATGCTAAGCTATTTTTTGAGAACTTTTAAGTTTAAATGAGACTACAGTGCCCTGCCAATGCAAAAGTAACTTTGCACTCATTAATCTAGATAGTATTTTTGTGGCTTTGCACAAATGAAACTCATTAATTTTAGACTGAGTGATTCTTTAAAGCAGAACGCTCTGTCCAGCATTCAGACATATGTTTATTTTTTTTGCAGTATGTGGGGAGTCTGGACGTCCCAAGACCCAACAGTCGCATGGAGATCGTTGCTGCTATGAGAAGAATCAGGGTGAGTCCCTCAGTTTTTTTAACACACTGGTAGACTGGGAGTGCTGAGTAATGTCTGCTGAATGGCCCACGGCAGCTGTTTCCTCACACTCGCCTTTTGCAGCGTAAGATTCATTAGCTTGCATATTCTTGCCCTGAAAAAACAGCCTGTTCTTCTATATTTATTACATATTCTGCAGAGTCTACCAGTATGCCTGGGTGTGCTTTGTTTAGGATGTAAGCCCTGGTAGTATGTGTTTACCTAAAGGTTAATTTTTAATGCTCAGCATGCTAAAAAAAGAAAAATCGCACGCTTTGGTTTACATTGGGCTGCAGAAAACCGTGTTATTCCTCATGAGGGATCTTTGCAAGATCTTCAGCAAACAGAAATTGGAGATGACTGCCTTTATTTCAGTTGATTGGTTATCTTGTGTGCCTTGTAGTTTGCATATAGGTCGCTGCGTTCTCACATAGCAGTTTAAACCGCAGGCCATTTCTGAGGCAAATTAAGTTGGATTTGTCATTGGATTTGTGGCGCAGGTTTGAGTGCGAGTTCCATGGCCTGTTACCTTTAGAGCTTGTGACCAAAGATCAAAGTGTTTCAAGATTTTCATAAACTTTTGTGGGTGTGGCCTTTTTCTCTCCTTTTTACCTCTGCTTTTCTATAGCCTTGTGAGTTAGACCTGTATTTGTTCAAGATTTGTGTGATAATCTGTGAATAGACCAATCAAAACTCATTTTGATTGGTCTATATTTGTCTATGTTTATTCTTCAAATTTTTGTAAGTATAAGTAAATGTATGCATTTATGTAATAGGTATGCATTTGGCAAGCACTTTTATCCAAAGCAGTTTGCAGTGCATTCAAAGGAGACTTATCAAGGGATATGTGTCCTATGGGATTAAACCCACAGCTTTGGCATTGGAAGGATCCACCAGTAACAGTAACACTATAGATCTAATTGATGGTGTGGATGAGTGAGAAGAGGTTTTGTTTTTAAAACAGGACTCATATTAGTGATGGAGTTATTTTGGGTTTATTATGGCAATGTTTGTTTCCACTGCTGATCATTTCTGGGTTACCGGCTTCCTCAGAGACTGTTGTTTGATCCTGATGTACTGCTGAAAACAAGAGTAAATAATGTGTACTGACCTTCTTACTCTCACTCACTCACTCACACTCATGTGACACTCACTTTCTTTGTCTCTTTGTATTTGTGAGTTAATGTGCTTTCATAACAGTCGGATGGGGTTTTAAATGGCATGTCAACCCTTGAAATTTAGAACAGCTTTTATTGCATGCCTATGTGTGTGTACTGTGTATTTGTGTACATGAAACCACAAAGTAGTATTTCAAAATAGCAGTAGTTTGTAATAGGTTAAAATCGTTTCTCTAACTGGGAATCTTTCCATGATGAGGTTGTCTGAATGAACAGTTGTTACAGTTGAGATTAAGTTTGTTTTAACCAGCTACAATGAGAGATGCTAGTTTTTGCTTGTTTCTGTTTCTGTTGTGTCTGGCCTTGTAGCTCCGCCCACACTAAAAGCTCATTGGACCAAAAATGTGCCCACTAATCACCAACAGCTCTGCAGCAGAACGACATCCAATATTTGATTGACAGCTCCTTAGGATGTGTGATTTGAGAGCTAAAAATAGCAGGTAGATGGTCCACGTCCAGTGATGGAAACAACACAGGGCTGTCTCTCTTGACCATTGCGTGTGTGTGTGTTTGTGTGCGTGCATGTGAGTCATTTGGTTCATCTTTCTTTTAGTTACCCTCCTTTTGTCCTTATATATTCTCCATCATCCTGTTAAAATTCATTCATTTCCATTTGGGAAACACCATTTATTTCAACAAGGGAATTCCTTGGCTTAACATAATTAAGATTTTAATTGTTTTGTGCCTTCATTTCTCACTGGATCTAATTTGTAGAATTAGGCTATTAATAGTCAGTAGTGTGTGTGTATGTGTTTGTGTGTTTGTGTGCCTTTAAGATGAATGTAAAATGTTATTATGGCCGGCCCATAATAGTGGAGTGTATGTACTGCAGGTTTGTGTGTGTATGTTATCTGTGTGTGTGTGTGTGTGTGTGTGTGTGTGTGTGTGTATGTGTATGTAGATATGTGTGTGTATGTATTGATCATTCATATGCAGAATAAGACTGTAACAACAGCAACGTGGGCAACCAATAAGGACATCCCTAAAGTAAAATCATCTCACTTTGTCCCCTGCAAGACATTAAAACTTCATGTGTCTTAGTATGACACTGATGTCAGCTGCAGTCTTACAAAATCAGGAGAGAAAATGTGACGAGGAAGTGAGAAAAGAGGACAGGGGGAGTAGGCGGCTGGGGTGATGGGTAGCTGGTGTGCGTGTCTGCTGGGGGGGTTGGGGGGCAGAGGGGTGGTTGATATGGGACTATGGAGAAAATGAAAGGCTTCATTGTTGTGTGGTGGCCCAGGGACAGATGCAACGTAATGGCCTACATGCAGCAGCATCCGTGAGCCCATTATCTCACCCCTCAAACCACAGTCATAACATCAGATGTGACTCAAGATGAAAAACAGATCCATAAAATATTCAGATTTTCTTCTGTCTTTTATCTGCCAGATAAATTAATATACATAAGTCTCAAAAGGTTTGTGTCTGTTGCGTGTATTAGTGTTATTGAATTATGTTATTTCATTATACAAATAAAGTCAAATATTTTATTGTATTTTGATTTTATAGGCATTGATAACAAAAGAAAGTGTGTGACTGTGTCTCAGTTCTCAGTCAGTCACTCAGCAGGGATCTTCCCTCTTGTGCTCCTTTTCTTCTTCTGTTATTCACTTATTTTCTCTCACAGTCTCTTTCACTTCTCAGGACTATTTCTGTCAGCATTAACCAGTTACGCAACCATTACCCCCATGTCTCCATGGAAACCCCCCCAGTGCTGCTGAAACATGTCCCGAGCTCTAAAATTTAGGACGTATTTGCAACCAATGCGTTTGGCCAAACTCCACCCACACGACCCCTTTCCGGTGACACTCGATCTAACTTTCACATGTGCTCACCGGCGCACCTGTACAAAAACACACACATGAATTCTACACAGACTCCAGTGTCACATGTAGTCTAGTTTGTTTTGTGAATGAGAAAAGTGCTGCAGGGTTTGTGTGGGAAAGTGTGTGGGGGGATTTGTGTTCCACTTTAGAAAGAGTGTTTTTCACTCCTTCTGAGTTTTGCTTTAACTCACAGAAAGCTGTGTGTGTGTGTGAGAGAGAGAGAGAGAGAGAGAGAGAGAGAGAGAGATCAGATGACAGATGCTGTGTAACTTTTACATTTTAAAAATATCAACACCATAAATTATATAAGTGCTAATGAATAGGAAGTTTCATTGTTACATATAACATGTACATAACATTTCTAATTACAATTATCAAGGACAAAACAACAAAGAACCAAGGTGGACTAAGTAAACTACTGGTGGGGTGTGTCTGATTCCTCAGTCCACACTGAACTATACCACAACACGCAAATGCTAATACTGAACAATACCACAACCATTTTGACTGAATCACTGTTTTTGCCTATAATCACCTATGATGGCTGTAATTTCTGAGTAGATAATTGAAGATGGTGTGTCTTAAAAGAGTTCTTAAAATACTGCTTTGTGCATCTTTATGTGAGTTTTTTTTAAACTACATCATTTAAGTTTGAAGTCTGGTTATTTGAAATAGTCTTCTAAGTTTTTAATTAGTAACTTTCAAAATTAGCACAGATCCAATGATAGCAGGAAGACAGGAAAACATTTATATATATCGTTTATACAGACTTGATATTTAACCAGAATCTGACCTTATCTATAAACCTGTTGTGCTTTATGTTTAATCTCTAAATCAAATAGCGCATAAAGGCACATATGACACAAGACCAGGAGTGTTGACATTATTGTTCAAACACACTCTTGCTTGTCGCATTGGACAGATGGTCCCTCGTACTGGGCCTGTTTTTTTTTTAGTTGGCCTTCTGTGTGAACACATGCCCTTAAACACACACCCAAACAACACACTAAATTAAACAGACTGAACACTGAGTCATTTTATAAACTGCGCACACCTGTTACTTTGCTGTTTACACATGCAGTGTCTCATATACTGATGGGTCTGTAAGAAGGTCAATGTATGTGCAAATTATTGTTTTACTGTATGTACTGCATTTATTTATTGTTATTTATTGTTTTATCTGTATTACATTAATTCAGACTCTGGCTTCATAGAGATGCATAGTTTCTTTTCAAAGCTTGATTTGCATGTTTCACACACACACAGTGCAATTCCACTCATGATTCAGCAGGATGTGAGTACAAATCATGCCTAACCCAGAAATTATAGTACAGTTACAGTTAATCGTTTTACAGTGACTCACGGTTTGCCAGATTTGTCAGGTTAAGTCAGTTATTTCTCAATGATTTTCTAATACCTGTGGTTTGCTGATATTTTGAAGTAAATAAAAAATATGTGGATGAAACACTTGCCTTTATTAATATTTTGGCAGGTACTCTAATCTTGATTTTGTAGCACCACAGTGGGAAAAGAAAGTAACTGTGCCAGCTGGCCTGTGTTTCGCAAACCAGAACCATTTGGCCTGATAGTGTAAACTGTATAAATCTACATGTTGTAATATACAAAACTACACACACAACCACTTAGACGAGAGTCAGAACGTCACCAATCTTTCTCTATCTCTTTTTTTAAATTTGTGTCAGATTTGTTTTGCTATATTACTAAAGACACACTATATTACTAAAACTGCACAGACTTGATGAGAAGTATGAATATCAAAAGAATTCTGAGCACAGGCTGATAGCACAGTTAAGGTTGCAATGCTCCGCCCATGGAGTGGCGCGAGATAAACTGATTGGCTCACAGCAGGTCGTTATCCCAGCTAGGAAAGTCAGTTTAATGTCCTCTCTCACTCTCTCCATTCTCTCACTCACTCAATTTCTCAACTACACAGCTTGTTAAAATGAAAAACACTCTCCATTGGGCTGAAGTCAAGCGGAAATTCCAAGCAAGCAGACAAGCTTGAGAAACGAACCCTCTCTCAGCATCACACGCGATGTCAAGGTCGTTTTCAATGGCAACATCTAATGGAAGTAGTTGTCACATCCCTAGTGTCAAATGTGAAATTTCACAAGGTACAGGCAAGCTTTGTACCCTAACATTACAGATACATCTTTTTTCAATGTGTATGTGTGTCAAGAGGAAAGGAACAATACAACTGACATACCACAAACATATTATATTCATTTTGGTAGCATAACAAATGTTCCAATTATAAAAATATTTAGCAAAAATGTTTATAATGTGTGTATATATATATATATATATATATATAAAATAATCTTTGCAGCTGTTTTTCCAGCATTTTGCATTTCTGGAATATTGAGATGTTCAGTAAACGCTTTGATGATTGTGTTAATAAATGAGTGATGTCACTTGCCTCATGCAGGCATGTAAAAACATTCTGCAAGCTGAGAGGGATCTGCAGGGAATGTGTTGAATGAGAGCTTTGATACTGTGAAACCACAATGCAGATGCTCTTTAATGATATAAGGATTAGACATAAAACAAGATGGGATTGACAGATGGCTGGATTCAGCTCAGAACTGAATGAAGTTTCAAATCTAACCCAGTTTTATGTCAGTGTTTATGCATAGAAAAGAAAGCCACCCTTTAAATCTTAAATATTTCATTGCTCTTTGCACCTGAGCAGTAAAAGATACAAATGTCCTTCTTGAACAAAGTTACAGACCTCCTTTGTCCTGTAATAAATGATTGCATAAAATGAGAATTTTACATAAAAAAAAAGATGTTATGTTGTTCTGTCCACAGCGTGAGCAGATTTCAATGAGCAAAGTATTAGTTGTAGCACTTAGAGCTTTCAAGAGTAAATTCATACGTAAACAGCATGTACTGTGCAGTATGCAGTAATCAGTCTGTTAGTATGACGGTATGCTATTAACTGTATACCATTTGGAACACAGCCACATTCATTATTATAACATCACACAATCCAGTGCAGTTCTGTCATCCACAGTAATCTAAATTCATTCCCACATATAGCTCAACCTTTATGCTTCACCTTCAGGGTACATTAATATTTACTGTGACCTTTGGGTGCCGACATCACTGCTAATTATACAGAAAGTCATGCAATGCAGTCAGGGGCTGTTTACAGACATGACATGTTCAAGTGGTATCCAAAGACTGAAAAAAGTGGAGGCGTAGTATGAGTGTTAGTATGTTGGATATAAAACTAACATATACAGTGTATGAGAAATATAAATAGTGCAGTAGAAATGTGATATATCTTGCTCTTATTGTCCTATTGGTGTGCTTATATGCAATAATATGTCAATAAGCGATGTTGGGCTGGATGGTCATTTGTTGTGTGATGCTAATAGTCAGGCGGCCATATTGTACAAATCACAAAATAACCTTTGTGATTTGTTTGGTGAAGAGTTGTTCCTGATACTGCAGTAAATGTTTGTGTCTGTGGTCCAAATGACATTTACTTTTGGGTATATTAAATTGTTCTTCTTTTAATGTTCTGGTTGTGGCATGAAATATGAAAGCCTCTCAAATTATTAATACAAAATCAGTAACTGCTGTTCTAATTTATAAGCTGTTTTTGTTAATTAAGGAAATGGCTGTAGAGTTTTTTTTAATGAATAAAGATGAAAACATAGAAATAATAATAAGTTATTGAAGAATTTGTATTTGTATTTTTAGTTTAAATTTGTTTTTGTAGTTTAAAATGTAGAATTAAGGTTTTTGAACTAATTATGCCTCAGTGAGCTGCCTGGTGAGCACTGAAATAAATTATATTTATATATGACCCAAAAAAATGTATAATCATTTTAACTGACATACTTGTCCAAAGAGACTCAATGAATTATTGACAGAGCAGTGATAACCCTGACCAGATAGTTTAAGGAACTGTTGCTTTGCACACTAAGGGTTTATCATCCGTACACATGGATGCACCTGTCATGTTCTTTTCCTGTAGTACATCTTATTGAAGTCTTTATGTTACTCTTGTTCTCCCCTGACCGCAAAATGTGCCAGGAAATTCCTGTAGTTCCGGTTCAGCTGGGGCTTCAAATATAAGAACTAAGTGTTTCAACATAAATAATTTATATCCACCTCAACTTTCAAAGAACCTGAAGACTTAGTAAAGCTTAAGCCTCTGTAAGTCTCTGCTCTGTAAAACTTAAGCTTTCAGTCAGTGTGAGGCATTCAGACCGGAGCCATTTGGGGAAACAAAGAAAGTTTTGTTAGAACAAGATAGTCAACACACTTTCTTAGCCAACCTAAAACTTAAAGCATATAAAAACAAATTTGTACTAAATGGTGTACTAAATGGTTTGTAAAAAACAAACACAGCGAGTTACATCTGTGAGTTAGAGAAAGTGATGATGGAAATAAGGGTCTACATGAGTGTTGGATTATAGCCTTTATCAACTGTAAAAGTGTGTTAAGCAAATAAACCAGTTACCCAGTTACCTGTTTCCAAAAAACAATTTATTGTCAATTCTATTCTATAAATAGTTATTTTATAGTGAATTCATGTATTTGAATTAGAACTGTGTAGTCCATATGTACCTGTGGGTCTCACAACTAATATAAACTTTTACAAAAACTTACTATCCAGTCTATGTGGCAAAGAAACAAAAGGACATGAATAATGCCACTGGATTTTTGGCACGTTCGTTTATGGAACTCTCATTTGGAAAGTGAGTTTTTGGCTCAGTGATTGGTCAATGATAAAATGAATTAAAATGGCTTTTTCTTGTTGCAGTATGAGTTCAAAGCAAAGAGCATCAAGAAGAAGAAAGTGAGCATTGTGGTTTCAGTGGATGGGGTCAAAGTGATTCTGCGCAAGAAGCCTAAGGCATGTGTGATGTGATGACATGAACTCTTTACATATGATGTTACCATTACCTTTATGTTAATGCCATTATACTGTGTTCATGCTGTTGATATAATGTGAGTATAATGCAGTATCATACTATATGCTGTTTTATACGTGTAAGTTTGAGATTTTATCATGACCTCTGACCTTTGTCCTTTTTGACCTCTAGAGAAAAGAGTGGACATGGGACGAGAGTAAAATGTTAGTTATGCATGATCCCATATACAGGTGAGACGCAGCTGTTTCACTGTCAAAAATAAGTCATTCAATAGCATTTTTTCCAATTAACAATTAACAAAGATTATTATTTGCTGTTTGATTGTTTAGGAACACTGTTATAAATGTAGTCCCATAATGTCTTATAAGATGAAATGTGCAGGATTATACACCAAAATACAACTGATAGTTTAGTAACATTATAATTATGGAAAGCATTACCAAAGTTCCTGCATACATTTACATTTATTAAACATTCTTGTTGCTCTCAGGATCTTCTATGTATCCCATGATTCTCAGGATCTGAAGATTTTCAGCTATATTGCACGTGATGGATCCAGCAACTCATTCAGATGCAATGTGTTCAAGTCCAAAAAGAAGGTAGAGTTTGATAAAAGATCTTCCTCTATAACTCTCTCTCACTGTTTCTCTCTCTCTCTCTCTCTCTCTGTTTTAACTTATCCTTGCTGTAACCTTGATATTGTCCACCTCCGTCTCATTTGTTTTAGATTTCTCTTTCTACCTCCCATTCCCTCTCTTCACACTGTCTATCTGTCTCTCTGCCAGACTAAAGAATAACATCATATATTGTTTTCATCTTGTCCTTGAGCAAGTGTCTTTTATAAAGTGCCTTAACCTTGATATGGTCCACCTTCTTGTCTCAGTTGTTTTAGATCTTTCTCTTTCTGTCTCTTTCTCTCACTCACTGTTTATCCTGAGTCTAAAAAGTCCACAGTTATATATTTTGGTAATAATTCAAGTTTTCGCAAACACTCATTAAACATTTAATGCATTAAAGTGAAATGAAACATACCAGATACAAAGAAATGCTTCAGTTGATTTTTTTATCTGTTTTATTTCCATTATTTTCAATTCTTACTCTGTTATTATTTTATTTAACTATGGACTACAATTGCAAAATGCAAGAAAGAAGAATTAAATATTGTAAAAATTGAACAAAATTAATATTATTTGTTAAAGAGTCTTCTAAATGGTTAACTCTTTCCTGTCAGAGTCAGGCCATGCGGATAGTCCGGACGGTCGGTCAGGCGTTTGAGGTGTGTCATAAGCTGAGTCTGCAGCACGCTGAACAGAATGCAGATGAGCAGCCAGATGGCCCTGCAGACGGCCAGAGCGATCGGTCTGCAGAGGAGCCCTGCACTGGAGGTGACATCACATTACAGCATTAATGCATAAAGTCCCGTCATCGCAGTTCCTATGATGTGAAAAAATTGATCAAAATTGCTTTACCACATTCTTAACCATGCGTCGCATTTTGTTGTCGCAGGTCGACAGGTGGCTGGAATGGATCGCAATAATGAGTCTCATGTGACGAAGCTCAACGAACAAGCTATGGATGACATTCTTCAGAGCCTGTCAGAGCTCAACATGGTGAAGCCTGGACAAACTATCCAGGTGAGACACATGGTTAACTTAGAAATGTGTCTTGTTTTGCAGAAGAGCAATTCTGCTCACAGTTTTCTGTGAAGTGTCTCTGATAAGTTGGAAAAAAAATGGCTTAGTGGTAAAAAGGAAGTATCTTTTTATCTTATTCCTCTTCTGTGATGCTGTTGTGAGGCATAAGGGGTGCACAGTGTTCACTTCAGTGCAGCTCAAAACATTTTCAAAATTTCAAAACATTTTCCAACTTTCCAACCCACTGTGTCTAAAGTGAGAATATGAATTTCAATGCTAGTGA
>JBAJNP010003695.1:0-37804 GCA_036877545.1 Yasuhikotakia modesta | reverse complement strand
GTAAATGGTAATTAATAAATACACTGATAATGTCAACCCATGATATTTCTTCAAGTTTTACCAGAATGTAATTTGCGGAACTACTTAATGTTCCTTAAACATTCTCTTAGTGTGACAGAAAACCCACTCAGCACATGCTGTGCATCATGTTACCTTATGATAAGCGTTTCCAACAAAACTACAGCTGGGTTGTCAAAACAAACATTGATATCGGTGGCCTGAAAAGAAAAGAGAAGAAGCCAAAAACCAGCCGCTTGGGTGACGTTAATTCACTAGCTAAAAAAACACCACAAGCTCATTTTTACATGTTTCTGGCTATTCCCAGAGTTTTCATTGGACACCTTAACTTTTAAAACTACAACCAAGCAATGCAGCTACAATCCGGGCACTAAAGGAGCACCAGATAAGTTTGTATAGTAAATGCATTTGACTTTTTTGTACTCCAGGGGGATTTAATAAGTGATGGCATGACCAAAGTTTGTAGCACATCAAACATGCAGATAAGTAGCAGACAAACATTTTCCACCAGCCACCAGCTCTCTTGAAACTCTGTCCTCATCTTGCCTCCACTGGGCCTGAGGCTGCGGTTCTGTTCTGCCTTTGATGAGGCCTGTGTTTGACAACAGAAGAGAGTGCTGCTCCCTAATGTGACAGTGTACACTTACTACCAGTCTAAAGATTATACAACAACAGTACAACTACAGAGACAGTGAGAAAGAGAGAGAGAGAGAGAGAGAGAGGCTTCAATCTTATTGACTATAATGTCTGAAGTAAACACCATTTTCTTACCATTGCTGCCATAATAAATGTGCAAATAAAGACAAAGAACTAACATTTGCCTGTTTTGTTTACGCACATCTTATAATCCTATTTGGCTTAAAGAAGAATTATGAAATAAACCCTCAGTCAACACTGTGTGTTGGGAAAATGTACATTTCAATAAGTTTCATGAAGTAATTGGGCTGATAAAACTGAAGGAAACAAATGAACCTGCCTGGTTTAATACCAGTTTCAAAAACAACCGCTTAAACATCTGAACGCATGCAGAAAAACGTTACATCTCAAGATTAACCTGACAGGAAGATACTGACATCACTGACTTTGTGGAAGAAGAGAACGAAAGAGGAAGAAAGAGAGAGAAAAATCAATAAAAAACAGCTTCCTAGAATTTTAAAATGTTAATGCTATTCAAACAGCTATTGAGCCAGTCACATTTATGACCGTAAAGAGAAACGAGAGCTTCTGCATTCTTGATCTGACATGAAATGCCAGCAACCAAACGGTCTGAGGTGAACTACGTAATGGAGCAGTAAAACTCATTCACCACACAATATTATTGGTTAAAACTTCTGAAATGTTAATAATCCTATTTATTTTAATGTCAATATATGATGCAGGTTATTACAATACCTGCATCAAGATGAAGGAGAGAAAGTAGATCTGAGGAACAAGTAAAGATCAGATGCAGACGAAAGAGGAGCTGAGGAACAAGAAGATGAGATGCAGGAGGAACAAGAAGATGAGATGCAGGAGAGCGAGAGGGAGCTGAGGAACAAGAAGATGAGATGCAGGAGAAGAGGATGAGGAGAGACAGAAGAAAGTGAAAACAAAAGGATCAAAAGCTAGTGCAGAAGAAGGCAGAAGGGTAAAAAGTAAACATCATCCATCACTGTGCAGAGGTTTTGCTGGAGCCACCTGACAGGCTGCAGTGAGGAGGATGTGCTCGTGAACAGGAGAGATAACCTACAGTGCTGATAAAAGAATGAAGTTCTTTGTCTTTTTCACATCAGATTCTTCTTTGAAAACACCGGCTGCACAATCCCCACCACATCAACCATAAACAACTCTGCTCTTTTCTTCCATGGGATATTTTTCTTCTTCATCATCTTCTCCACTCTATATCATGTCTGATCGTATCTTTCCTGAAGGAGGGTTGGCTTTTTTATTCAATGACATTTGGATAGAGAGAAGTAATGGCTAACCAACAAAGTAACCAGCCCCGAAACCCGGCTAGTAATCCGCCAAGTACCTAACTAATATTACTAATGTAACATAACCACACTGGAGACTAAGCCCATCAGCAATGTCAAAACACAGTCATTGCGTTTGTCTGTCCCCTGCCTGTGTCTCAGTCTCAAGTGACCTTTTGTTTCATCTGTACTTAGTATGCAAGTGTAGAAAGTTCTACATCCAGTATCTAAACTCTTCTAATGAAATGTATGGAGCAGAGGAGAGGTCGTGCCACATGACCGCAGTTTCATTTCTCTGCGTTTCACCTTCAGACTAAAATGAGCAGAACATTGTGATATTGAGTGTTGGAAATATGCTACCCAGTGATGGCGGAGAGAGAAGATTTCTGATGTTCTCCATTAGCGTCTGTGGGCAGATAAGAGGAGGGGAGGTTTAATTAACATGGACTGGAAAGAGGGACATTTATTTCCATCTGAAAAGGCCGTTATTAGTTCTCTGAGCCAACAGCGCAGCCCTAAAACTAACTTCCTCAGTCCAAATCTCCAGTCCATCTATCCAGTGGCGAAATCAGATTCATTAATGAACAGTTGTTTTTATGAAGACCTTTTAAATGATTATCTTTAACCAGTTCACAAAACGAGAAATCGGATTCATTCAGTGTGAGCAGACCAAACTCAAATTACATTTCACACGTCTGTGTTGTGTTAAGCACGTAACACACTTGTTTAGCCGAGTCCTATATCCTTCCTCATTAAAATAAATTGCTTGAAAAACAATTAACAGAAATGAACCCTAGAGAAAAAAAAACTAGGGAAATACAGACACACAATAACACATAAAATCAATAACACATCAAAGACGCACCTCCTGTCCGGATAGGTAATATGTAGCCAGAAGCCCTCCAATGAAGCGAATGTTGACCTCAAAGACAGATACTTCTGCATTCTGTGGAAAGAAAGAAACAAAACAGATACACATACATGAACTGCATAAAGGTCAAAGCAATGAAAATGTTTTACCTCACACTTTTGAGTAAAATACAGTAAAGGTATTAATAAATGTTTCAATGGACCACTAAAACATTTATAAATAAATACCTTTACCATTGAAACATGCTATATCCCTTTAATGCTGTAATTGGCAAATAAGAAAATAGGATTGAATATGTACAGTCTCAGAAGTGGCTTTGCCTTTAAGGTGTTTTCCTCAGTGCTGCAGATGAATCTGACGTTTTGTGTGTACAGTTGGATGAATCTGCCAGCTGTGCACCAGTGAGGGGTCTGTTTCTCAAACCCTGATGCTCTTGTTCTCTTGTTGTTGAGCATCTGGTCTATTTGTCCTGGTTAGATCAAGTCTGCATGTCTGCAGTGTTTTTTACCTCAAATATACAATAAATATAATTTCGCCTAAAAAGTAAACCATTGTTCCTCTATCAAATGTTGCTCTGTTTGAGACACAGAAACACCAAGTCACATCAGAAACACAACAACCTCTCAATAACCTCAGAAAGAGAGAGAGAGAGAGAGAGAGACTCAACATGTTCATCTTGTCAGCTTCAACCTTTATTTAAAAGAATTACCATGAAACTCTCCACTCGCACAAACGTCCCACACAGCAACCTGCAGTTAATCGCACACAAATCAAAAACCATTTATCTGCTAGAAATATATGGTTACAGTTGACCAACGTAGCAAAGGAACTCTTACATAAAACATCAGAACAATCTAAACACGAGGACTTAGAAAGGGACGGCTGTACAGGCTCCCTAAACCTCATTCAATCCCATAATCCTCAGCGCCTAAAAACGTCATGCGTCATGCTTTATGAAATACAAGCACGTTTAAAACATAACGCTGCTAAAGCGCCTCATATTGGCAATGTTTAATGTTAATTTGATAAGACAAGAACATGTTTTATCCAACCCCCTTCACTTAGCATTCATTTAGCGTGTCTATTAATTCTGACAGAAGCGAACGTGAACCAGATTAATCCAGATATGACCGTTTCCTGACCAAGGTACATTAATTCAGTTTTTGGTTTAACAGCTGCGATTAATGCTGATGGCAGACAGCCTCATCCATCATGAAAGAGAGAGTGACAAAGGGAAAGAGAGAGTTAGAGAGAGAGAAAGAGAGAGCGATAACACAAGGAATGGGTGCAGTCCCAAATCTTCTCTAGCAACTATCCAGAGTTGTGTCATCAAAGATAACAGCACAGGAAGAACAGAAGTCCAGTTTACTGTCCTCCACAAAAAATCCCTCCAAAAATGTTCTCTGATGCCAAACACTGAGCCAGACCTGATGGTCCAAACATAAATTATCTTTTGGAGATTTTTAACAGCAAAACAGAAGGAAAGAGAAAAAATTAGGTCACTGCTAAAAAAATGAACTATGACGTCTCATAAATTAAAGACGAGACAGATTGTGCAGTCGTCATCTATATGTTTCATTGAGTCACAGTATCTCAGTCTCTAGAGAAAGTAAATTAAAAAATGTGCATTAAAGCATGACAGTGTTAATATCATATATTTAAGTTGAAGACAGTGTGTTTAGACACCCATATATGTCACCCTTATGATTCCTGTCAATAAGATTCATCATTTTATTCTGTCACCCAACCTGTTAAAAGAAAAGACCTAGAGCTGGAAAGTTCTGGAATAATTAAACCACACACAGACAGCAGAGATCAGAATAAAGGCTCAACATATCTGATAAAAGGCAGAAAAAACAACTGATAGGGAAATGGAGAGAAACTGGAGAGGAAGAAATCCCATTAATGGGTCAAGATGTGAATGCAGACCGTGAGGGAGAGCAAGAGACACGGGCCCCTGGGGCCATTCGCTGGCCCTGCTTCATTCTCTGACTTCTCCTTTGTCTGCCATTTCTTCCCCTCAACATTACTGGCTAATTCTAGAAGCAGAGCCGTGCCGGTTCACATTGTTTCCATGGCGCCAGTCTTGTCTCCTGGATACCGTGATGTGACACATCTACTGGTTTCTTACCACAGGTCCTCCTCAGAACGGCACCGCAACCTGATCAAAAACTGAAGGATTCACGCGCTTTCAGAAGACCCAGATCTTTGGAGAGTTACAGGGTGTCAAACGATTGTTATTACAGCCGTGCCAGTTGTCTGCCAAAATAAGCCGCTTACCGCTGTGAAATAACTGTCCTCAGAAATAATTGTGTCTATAAACAACAAACACAAGATTTGGCCCCAGACCTCTAACACAAAACCCCCTTTCTTACAGGTGCCACATTATTCAGAAGAACTCAAAGCTGGCCGAACATTTTCAAGATTAAATTTGAACACTTTCCTCCTGCGATTTCACACCCGTAATACTGTGTGTTTAATAATATTCAAACATTCAGATGTTTTAAATAGTAGAAAGTTAATTAAAAAAACCAGCCATAAATTCCATTAAATAGACACACTAGAGAACAAGTTTTCACACCCTCACGATTTCACACTTAAATTAACAAACAGATTTGAACAAACTTCACTTTGAAAGTAAAAACAACCACTTTAAACAAATAATGACTACAGAAAAAGAAAACAGGAAGAGCATTTGAAAAATCTGTTACAGCCCATATCCTGTACACATCAGCTCCAGAACTGTCATTTTATAGGAAATAGGTTTGAACTAATTGTCTCCACAATCCAACCATTTAGAGATGAAAAATGACCCTTTGCTTGTCCTGAAAATATTGAGAGGTTTCTTATTAGAGCAAGTGCAATCTCTCAGCAATTTCTCACAATGCCAATAATCACTGGTGAGGGCAAAAACAAACATCAAGTAATTCTTTTTCCTCTGTGTGGTGGTGTGTGTCTCGTACACTTACCACGCTAAAATCCAGGTTTTGTTCGATCCACTTCTGTCCATCTTTAAACTCGTCATGGAGGCCCATTATGTAGAGGGTGTCCAAGGCATCTACTATGGTGGCCCCCATTTGGGAATTACCTGTAAAGGTGACACAGATGAGAGTAACTAAATACAACAAATTAACTAACATCTACCTAATACAGAAACTGTCACATTAAATGTGGAAGCACTACTGACCCCAGCCAGTTGGAGGCAGTAGAGCACCAGAGAAAGGCTGAGTTTGCATGTCTGATGACATCACAAATGCTCCAGAAAGCACAGCACTCTGGGACACGACTTGTGTGTGTGGCCTGTTTAAACCTTGACAACAGAGACTGAGGTCTGTGGACTCACACTAGCATGTCCATGATCGTCTGGGTTTAACTGAAGCCTGAGCCTTCATTATATCACTGACAGCTCTAACACACTCTGATACTTTCCACTCAATTTCCCCATGTACTAAAGAAGGAAAGGAGAAGGTGTCTGTTAATGTGGTCTGTCCATCTTCATGTAAAAGCGGAACTGTACAAATTTGAGCACAATGATGGAGGAGAAAAACAGACTAATGAATTATAGCTGAAGTCCTTGAAATCTTAGTCTTCAAAAGAAGAAACATCTCAATAGCTCCAAAACTCCCAGCAGTCCTCTCAGATCTGTTCTCTAGTTAGCCCACCAAAACCTCAACTAACCCCAGACCTCCACTTACACAACAACTCTGCTTTCCACTGCGCTTTTAACAAGGCCTACAGCCTCACGTCATTTATGTCTGTAATATCTTTTCTTCCTTTTTTTTATTGTTCCCCCTTCCATTTCCAGCAGCCTTTAACACATCTGTAAAGAGAGTTTTTCATTTTGGACTTTGTCTTTTGTTCTCTAATGCTGAGCGAACACTGTGTGCTGGCCTGAGAATTATCTGAAAAAAATAAGATGCAGTTTATAAAGTCTGTCGTGACAAGGCTGGGCAACCGAACATTTCTCCCTTACTCTCTTGCGGACTTGCACGTCATTGATTGCGGTGTGTCTACTGGATCTTCATTAGGGAGCAGTCAAACTTCAGAACTGTGACCCAAAAGTTCTGGCGCTGTCAGAACATCATCGCAAAGGCAATTAATCCTTCATCTGTGAGTCTGTCATGCTAAATGATCAAAGACTCCAAATTTTACCCTTTATGATTCCCGAAAATTTGTCTCAGACAGCAAAATCGTTGGCATAATCACACACTGCGGACTGAGCAGAAGATCCCTGATGCCTCATCTATGAGTTCACCTCAAACCAACAGTCATCACTCCAACAGTCCGTGGCTATTCCCTGGACTGGAAATCGTGTCTCAACATACTGAATGAATCTTGATCAGATTTACACACGCTGGCACTCTGGATGCCAAACTTTGCTTGTGTAAATCAAACTGGACTCACTCTCTCTCTGTGCATCCTGTAATCTATCTCTCGATCCCACTCTCCGTAATTTGTGGTGTCTATGCCAGTTTCACTTGGCGACAGATTGAGCCGGTCTAATATGAACACACACATGCCAGCCAAAGTGATGATTTCATTCTCAAAATTGTGTTTTTCTTCAGATTTCCACTGCCTCATCAGATTTAGAGTGAAGCGGTGCAGATGTTTTCAGGGGTTGATAAAACGCATGCCTGCATTTATGACTGGATGAATGAACATATAAAAGGACCAGAAACAGCCAGAAAAGTGTGAGTCAGATGGCTTCACCGCTCGGTCCAGGGCACAGACTGGAGGAGAGAGAGGAGAAGCTAGTTTACAGCTAGTTAACAGTACCACTATTTCTGCAGCCACTGATCACCAGTCATCCCAATTTCCTGCTTAAGTGTTTTTGTGAGGGAGAGAGAGAGATACAGAAAGAGTGAGAAAGTGAGAGGGTGAGAGAGAGAGAGAGAGAGAATAAAGAACAAACAAAAGGAGGCTAGAAATATTACACTAACATAAATATTCTTTGTTTCCTGTATCAGTGGTTACTGAACTAGAGGTTACATGAAGTAGCCAATAAGTTAACATGCTGGAACTGTCAACTAATCATTGACCATGTTATTTACCAGTCCAAGAAAGCCTTAGCAACACCTTAGCAACAACAAATAAACCCACTTAAAGAAAGATAGTAACACTCAGTGGTATACACACACACACACACACACACATATAAAACTGAACTATAGTGATAATCTTGGCTGACAAGACTAATACAGTAAGACCATTTTTGTATTGGTTCTCGGCTTCAGAGCAAATACATCAAAACACTACAAAAATATAACCAGGATTCGCAGCCAAGACCAGACCTCCAGAATGACCTCCAATTAAGGTCCACACACCAAACAGCCCCAATTTAACCCCAGCATCTTTGAACTAAACGCCATGATGCCCAATTGCCTCATAGCTGTATTCCGTATACAGCATCTCTCCAAAGGAATTCTTAATGACGGCCAATTTGTTCTCCATAAAGTGCACTGAGACCTTGACATAAAAAATCCAGCGCAATTTACACAAATGACTCATGAGGCCAAAAGCAAAATGCTGAACTCTGAATAACAGTCAGTCGCTGAGCCAGGAACACGGGCTGTTTAGATCTGTTTGACATGAGTAACCATGTACAGAAATGAAAGGTTTGAATACGTTGCTGGGTCATGCCAATGAACTGTGTCTGTGTGTGTCTGTGTGTGTGTGTGTTAGGTTCATTAGGCTCATTACACCACACGTGTCAGGTATTGCACCCTTTCAGGATGGGCAACCTGCCTTTTCCCCAAGACACTTTGCCGATTCTTTGAAATGAAAATCCAACATTAATTTCAAGCTTGAGTGCCGTTAATGCTCAGGATATTAGATGAACTTTTTAAGGTCACAAACTTATTTCTACGTTTCCCAAGAGAAATGAGCGAAGCACAAGAAGAAAACTGAAGCAGAACGAGATTCATGTTATAAATTCTGTCGAGATACAGTAAACTGCCCGCACTGTCAAAAGCGCTCACCCGACCGGCCCCACTGAGCTAACGCCCGTCTCGTGAGGCCCGTTCTCTGTGGGCATGTTCTTTAGCTGGAAGTTCTTGCCAGTTTTTCCCCCCGTCATTCATGCATTTACTTTTATTTCATACAGTCGTGGCCATTACTTATCTGCACAGGCTCAGACTCAAACCCACCGGAGTGTGACCGGAGATGTGGGTGCTACAAATGAAACTAGAGGCTCTGTGGAGCGCACAGACGGTGGAAGCAATGAGAATCAGTAAATATTGAGAGAACAACGCTGGGGCGCTGAGCGTGTGTACCGTGAATTTACTGTGGATCAGAAGATCTCTGAGGACTGCTTTACTGGAAGGGAAAAGATCTCAACTGCTAGTTTGCAAAAGCAAAATCTCTATTTTTGATTTTTGTCCCTAACCCCAAGTTATGATTGTGAACAGTTAATGCAATTAGCATCACTTTGTAAAAAGTAGCAAAAAAAAAAAAAGACACATGCTTTTTATTTAAACTTGAAATGAAAAGTTCACTTAAATATGCTTCGTTACTGACCCCAATTAACCAAGCCAACAAAGAAATGAGATTAGGTTTGTCTTTAAGTATCATGGTCAAATGCTTTATAGCTCACAGTGTACAACTAAGTTATAAATTCAGCTGTAATTTAGTGAAACAAGCTGTTTAAAAACATATAAACGCAAAAATGAACACAACTATAAACACAAAATGCTTAAACTGATAAAATATTACATTAGTCACCACCATAATGGGATCAAATGATCACTCACTGAAGTCATGTTGAGCAAGTATGATGTCAGCCCTTGAGCGCCGCTCTAGTGGCTATTTCAAGTGGGAGAACTTCAAGTGAGAGAAGTTTTAATGGGCAAATAACATTCACATAATAACAATAACATCTGGACTTGTGACCTCTTCAACCACTCTGTACCAATCTGACAAAAAACACTGATTTAATGTATTTTCACCAAACTAACACCCATTCACACTTTATGTACAGAACCTTTAAACCCTAAAAACACACCAGCATTGACGTCACACGCATTCAATTCTCAAGGGCGCACAAGTGCCTGTCTGTGTCTTATGATCTTCTAATGAATATCTGCACAGGTATCAACAGCTTATTTCCATCACTGCATTCTCCTCCATCTCTGCTATGTTTGTAAATTGGCGTTTGGTGTGTTTTGTGCTTGCTGCCAATCACTGAAAGTGGCTGATGAATATTTACTGAGGCACGGCACTTTGATGAATTGCTGTAGTGGTGATGCTGAGAAAGACGAGTGATCTCTCAGACACGCACAGAGTCATGCACCATTTTAATGCGCGCTGCTGCAAGGACGCATGGGGAATGCCATTTCCCCAGATGGAGCGGAAACGACGGTGTTTGTACATCATGCCTTTCATTTCCACTTTCTCCCCTTTCTCAATCCTCCATCTCTTTTCAGCTCTTTCCTTAGATGTTTGGTTTCTGGGTCTCCGATACCACGCAGGAGGCTCGCGCGCATTCCTGGCAGGCCACGCGGAACCGAACCGATGTGATTTCCCACCTGCGCTTGGCACAGTACTGGCTATTAAAAGTTGAATCCACACAGAACCCTGGGAAAAGAAGTAGGAATTGAGATGGAATGCGTCAGTGGGTTGGGAGAGCTTGGGCATTCGCGGCAGCTCTATAATCTGAACAACTGCAAGTTTTTTTCTGCTGTAACACCAGAAGACAAGTGCAATATCAACTGTCACTGACGTCAGATTTTAGGATACACATCTTGGCTAATACTTTGGTGATAAATCGGCTGTTTAATATAAATAATGTTGGTTCTCTTATTACATGTACATTTTATTTTCACACAAAAATACAATTAACCTGGACTAACTCAAGCAGGCCACAGATGTCTCTCAGTCTCACATACATTAACATTGATTCTTAGCTCTTATTAGCTGTTCTAGCAGCTCAACGACCAAAAACATTTGACACTGTCAGAACTTCACAGGCTAATTTACTGCAAACACAAATAATCCACACTAAGCATTCCAAAACTGCCAATTTTGCGCTTTAAAACTTGTTTTACTGTACAATGCACAAAATTTGTTTTAAATCAGCTTATCTCAAAGTAACCTCTTGGCGCTAAGCAGAGTATAAGAGGTTGCCTCAGAACAGTGCTGTGGGCCTTGCTTACTCTAAACACTTTGTACTGGACCATGAATCTTCTGGAAGCCACAGACAGCTATGGTCCTCAGGAATATGTTGCTGTGAAGACAGAGAAGACGACTGCGTGGGCTACACACATGACACGACACACGCATGCACACTTACAGAGTGATTTATGAGACTACGCCTCGCGTGTGACACTTATATGCCTATGTTTCACGTATATTAATTTACGCCCTGCAAATTCGGTTCTATAAGAATCCATCAGTTCACACTCAGACGACAGAGCTGGCAGGCTAACTTATTGGATGCGTTTGCCGATTGCAGGGAGCTGGGCTTGAATGCAATTTGCCTGTTTTATATAGCTTTACTGACTAATGTGGCTCTCACACAGTAAGCCTAGCCAGCACAGCCAAACTCCTCCACACAAATATCAGTTTCTTCAGTTTGCTCAATTCCCAGCTGTTTCTGTCCCAGACAGAGTTTAACCGTAAAGCTAAAACACCCAGAATGCACTCTCCAAAAACTGACAATAAATACCCTCTGAAGGACACTTCAGAAATGAAATGAGGCTGGTCTATAAAAATCTATACATATATTATTATTTGTGCATTGTTCTCTAATAGGAATCTATTTCAAAAGGGAGATGAAGATATTACAGGCTTTTGAAGAGTCTAATCTAAGCTAGACACTTAGAGGAGACTCAATACCATCTACGTAAAAAAAGCTTTATATTACATTAAAGGGTTTGGGTGTTAACAAAACAAAAGTGTCAATTAAAACTCACAAGAAGAAACTTCACTTAATTTGCTGGTAGACTGATTCCTACTTAAAAGAAATATTTACAAATTCATTAATGATCATTAGAATAAAATAAAACTAAGACATAAATAATATTGATTAACTGATTAAGACATAAAAGCAAACCAAGCAAACGTTACCGTTTCACAGCCAACTTAGACTTGCCTGAATACCAATAAAACTATGACCTGCTTCCAAACAGAATACAGATAGTTTGATTCATTCTACAGTCCAATGCGGTGAAAACCTCTCGGTTTAAAACAAGCTTGATGAATCACATCAGACACAAGTGGAATATATTCCGCACGCCTGAGAAAAGCCTGAACTCCAGCATCAAACCCTTTTGTGTCTGCATTGCAGGAGAGGAGAGCTGTGGCTGGCACCTGTCTGAGCCGACAGCGGCCGCCCCGCTGCAGCCATTTATGTAGTCGCTAAAGAGAAGACAATACGACCCAGGGTTCAGCCTCACCACTCATTACATCATTAACAACGCAGTGGGTTTATGCACGGATGCAGACACACACACACACACAACTGACATGCTGTGATGCTGTGTATATTTCCCCATGTTCTCCGCAGTCAAACTGAAAATCACATGCATCATTAAGGAAATATTAACCACCTAGGGAATGCAATTTTATGGGCAGCACTGAGATGCATATATAATTGCAGATTTTGGCATGGCTGGTGGCTGATGGGAATTAAGCAAATGAGGTCATAAATACAGAAAACGAAATGGAGAAGTCACAACTGCCAGCCGAAAGAGGCAACTTCCTCTCAATCCAATCAGTTTTCTTGACACAGTTCCCTCAAACAGCTGTTTTCCCGCTTTTTTATTTCTCTTCTACACTAACTGCAATGACCGGTGTGCAATTAAGCTCAGCTGAATTTGACAGTGGCTTGATAAGTCTTTGGCTACTGCAGGCAACGGATAGTGGGCGTGTCAAATGATCCTGGCATTATGCAAATGAGCTAGTGGGGCGACAACCAATGAAAATTAAGATGTGGGGCTGTTATCCATTATATCAGTAGCAGTTTTCTAGCACGCTACTGCATTTTACTGTTCTGCACACATACAAAAATAATTAAATGAGTGGAAAACCATGTTAAAAAATTAGCATGCTGACTGAGTTTGATTCAT
The DNA here is from genome assembly GCA_036877545.1 of Yasuhikotakia modesta. Lineage (NCBI taxonomy): Eukaryota > Metazoa > Chordata > Actinopteri > Cypriniformes > Botiidae > Yasuhikotakia > Yasuhikotakia modesta. The sequence goes on along the minus strand of JBAJNP010003695.1, from coordinate 24,899 downwards.
GCATTGATAATCGTTCATCTTGTTCAGAATATTATGCATCATGCCCCGCTGCACATTACACACAACTGCTTTTCCCTCCACAGCAATATTCTGTGGGAAGAAACTGATTCTGTGTTGAAATATAATGATTTATTTTACCAGCAATATTTTTTGTGATCAGACTGTCACAAGCTTTGCCAATAACGAAAGGACAAGCAGGAATTCAAGAAAGCTTAGCAGTCACCAGCAACCAGATCCATTGAACCATAGTAGTCTCAGCTCCACCCCCTTTCACCAGTCATCCTTCCAATTGGTCAATGCCGGAGTTCTTGTTTTACAACATGGTCTATCAGTCACAAAGCTGGGAACAGATATGGGGTATAAAAATGACCTATTTATTGACAATAGCCAGAGCAGGAGACATGCAGAGGATTCTCTGATTAGCTGCAGGCTGTTTGTATCGATTAACAAGACTCCTGATTAAAGGCTCCATAGTCTCGATGCTCTGGCTATTATCAGTCAGCTGACCTCATCTAGCCCTTCTGTCGCTATGGCAACAACACTGGACGAAGGCACGACCGAGAACACAATGGTACATCTCCGGCTGCCGGTCTGAAGGGCTGCACCCAAGCCCAAACCTCCTGGATTCAGCTTTTGCTCTCTCTCCTCGCACATCCATACAGGATAAGACAACTTCCTGTTCCTGCAAAGAGTTCACGCTGAGGTTAAGTTTATTCAGTTCATTCAGCGATGCAGCGAAGCAAAGAAATAAAAACAAAATCTTTACTGCTTGGAAAAATTCCGCCTCTCTATTGTCTGATAAAAAACGTTTTATGCTGGAGCCCTAATGACTTCAGTTACGGGCCCACTGCCATACTTACGACAACAGATCGCCCCCTCCTTATGTAAATCAAAGTGTGTTCTACGGCATATTAGGCAGTAAATATACACTGGTGTGGAGAGACCCAGCCTAAACAGAGGTAAAACATAAATCACATTTTATTATAATCTATTAGAGTACACCACTAAAGGAGAATCTCAGAACAGCATGCACAATCTGCAGCGAATGCGTTATCGCATGCGTTACGGTGGCGGCCGGGTTATGTGATCCGACTCTGGGGTCCGGTTCAAGCACTACCCCAGTAAACAGGGTGTTTGTTTACAGCTCACTGCGTATTAATCAGCGGTCTGTCCCAACAGTGCCTTCCAGCAACAATCTGGGTCTTTTATGGGTCAAATGTTTTGCAATAAAATGAATGAAAAGAATCAATTGAGGTCAATGGAAAGATCAATATGGGCGAATCCCTGTCCATACCCTGATTGGCTGGTTTGGCTGTGTGCACGTTATCAGCTTGTTTGATCACTGTTGCCTCAAACAACACATTAGTCGTGTAGCCCAGAGGTCAGGAAATCACTGTGGTCCAATATTCCTAGACAAGATTTAAACACAAACAATGAAGTCTTCTGAACTCCAGAGAGACACTCATAAATGTAACAATTGAGGGCATCCCTTGAGGCAAGCTGGAACTTCACAAACAAGAACTAAAATTAGCTTTTTGCCAGACTTGCCAACAGCGTAAATATTATAAATGCACTGGACAAAAATACTTCTAATAACCCAGAACAAGTTTTGCAACACTTTATCTACTTATTTTGCTGGTTTACTCATCTATAAAAGTTCCTACCTGAAACGTCATATTTATACCAAACATAATAACGTTAACATGTCTCTAAATCAGACTGATAACATACAGTACAAGACCTCATAGAACTGGTGTGGGTGAATACAGCCAACCATCAACAGAACGTGACATTACCAAACTGTCAGCAGCATCAGACGACCATTAATTACGGCTCTATAAATAGTTTAGGCTGCTTTTCTGTTTCAAGCTAGCCAACATAAACAAATCAAGCTTTCATTTTATAACCTAAAAGCTATTTCCTCCCTGTTACTTCAAGGATCAAATGAAAGTTAACCTAATTCGATTAACCTAAACCAGAAACTAGGCTTAATAATTTAGGCTTCGTTGAGGTATTTACACCATGTATAAAGAATATTTAGAAGGGAAAACTCTGAGAAGCATATCTGAGGAAACAGTCATGCAGTACTGCCCTCTTCCACACCAGTTTCTCACTGTAAAACACACACACATACACACAGATCAATACAGACATGGCTGAGGATTCACTCCACATGGAGTGTGAGGTGGAGACTGAAAGAGGCTTATTAAATATAAAAGTGAAATGTGAAAGATACTTCAGCACATCGCACTGCAGCATACAGTCTCTTTTATTGTCTCTTATTCTTTCTCTCTGTCTCTCTCTATTCCCTCATACTTTATTCTTCTGAGATCTCAAAAGGAAAAATCCAACATCTTGGCCAGTTTGTAAAAACGGTTACAGAAAACTGCATGTATATTATGTGTAGAAAAGGTGTTGCTAGTCAAAAGGAAAAGCAGACACCTTATCTAGAGCATAGAATGGAATCTATGTGCGCCCACAGCTGTGAATTTATAGTCATTTTACAACACGTCTCATCCAATCAGAATTTACAGTCTTAACATTCTATCTTAAACCCTGCCCTGCCTGAACAGCTTTGGTTACATCAACAGATAAACCACTTCAAGAGTTAGATTTGATTTCATGTTTTTAAATCATCTTTGCTCACACACACACTCACAGACTCACACTCCCTGTAGACAGATCTTCTTTATCACTAGTGTTGAGGCGCAATGCTAAACACACACAAACATCAGGGTAATGATTAGATGCAAAACTAAGTGCAATCACACCTCATCATTGAAGAGCACACAGAAGTGGATAAAGATTATGCGTCTGTCTTCATCAGCCTGGACAGAGTTATCAGACAAGAGCTCTTATTTACATGTAAATGAGACTCCAACATGTGTGCTCTGTGCTTACCGAAGATATTGGTGGAATGTCCTTTCTTGGCAATGGGTTTGAGCTCGTTGTGGCCCCAGCCATATTGCCTGTAGCTGTCCCACGCATGTTTCATCATCTAGAAATAGAGAAATGACAGGAAAGTTAATCTTAGCCGTGAATATCAAAGCCTCTGGTATAAGCGAACATTTTATTCTGATGCACATTAGTAAAGCCACAGGCATGTAGTAATTGGTTAATCTACAGCTGTCTGCCTTTGTGACATCATCCTCATCAAACCTTTTCAAAACCACCGGCCCAAAAATAACATGAAAGCCAAAATGAAGCCGTTTGTTGTGCTGACAACACGTTTTAGCCGAGAATGAACACGACAGAGACGCTCAAACGCCTTTGATGTGAAGCACTTGCAGCCGAGATGTTTCATTACCCAGAATCCCCTGCTGCATCCGTGACCCTGTCTGCCACACTGTCATTCTCCTTTCAGGTCAGTGGCCAGCAGCACCCTCTCAGTGTATCTCAACTGCGCGTGTGTGTTTTTCATTTCCCCCTAGTAGGGAAAGATGAATGGACACAGTGTTTGTCTGCGTCTGTATGCGTGTCTTTGTTTCTGCTGTGCTCTAGGCATCCTTGTTCCAAGCTTACGCTCTTCTATTAAATGATTGGCTGAGATTCAGCTTTAAGCCACTCCACATTTAGACATGTCTTCAAATATTACTACATCAGTGTAAGTACTCAATCACAACAAGTGCACAGAGTTCAAGGGTGTCCACACAGACGGTGCCTTTGTGTAAGAATTGTATGCAATGGGATGTGTTTATGTTGCATTTAAAACGTTGCAATCACACACACACACACACACACACACACAGACTTGCATTAACCTGTTGCGTGATAAAACTATATTCAACACTGTGCATTTAAAGTGTGGCCCTCATGAGTCCATTAACACTTGGCCATGTTTATTCAATATTTATCCATCTTAAAAGGCAGCATAATGTCTTTTAGGCTGTTAAGGTCTTACAGTGTTTATTTAGGCAGCTTACTGAGTTGTGGGCACAGATCAAATGTCCTATTAAACACGGATGCAGTGGAGACTTCTGGTGTTTGTCTGTTACGTGTTGTCATGGACTCCCATCCCAAACGCTATGATTTTCCTCCACCGTTCTTAGTCTAAATAACAGAAACCCAATAGGGACCCCAGCCAATGAAAAAGACATCAATAATTTCATTTCGTTCTGGCTTTTCAATCTTTCTGCTAAACGCTGTGCACACAAAACATTTTGATTTACCGCAACGCAATCTGTAATGCAGCTGACCTCTGACTGGACCGATTGCTAAACGCATTTACAATAGAGGAATTAAACACAGTCTGAGTCTTGGTATAGCTAGTTAGCATAGTTACGTTTCTAGCAGTTTTAGATTGCACACTCTTGCCTCATTCTTAGGTCTCCGATGATCAGACCAACCCTCTAAATGATCTCAAAGAAGTGATAAAGTCCACAGATCTCCTGTTTCCATCTCTCTAAACGTCTATTTGATCATCTGCAACTTTCAATCTCTCTTATGTTTTATTCAGAGGGTGTTCAGGGTCGTTCTGGCTGTCAATTAACAGTTGTTTTGACTAAGTGCAGGCCTTGCGAAGCGTTGAGAGCGCAGTCTGTGTAACACAGAAGGAACTTCAACTGTCTGTTAAATTAAGCTGGGGTTTAACTACCCCATAAAGAACTATCTAGCCAGTTTTTGACACTTGGCACATCTGTTCGACACCATTCAAAATCACAGTTTTACCCCGTGGGCCTTATCTCATCAAAAGCACATATATCTGTGCCTGACTTTAAAGCCATATCACATGAATAAATGTGCTGTGCAATCTTTTGACATTACATCACTCACATACTCTGGTTTGGACAAGCAGAGCGATACAAACTGTTAAACATGGTGCTGTTATAATAAATAGAAGCACTCGTGGAATGCCAAACAGCCAATCAAATTAGAGGTCCACAACTAACTGTTATTTAATAGTATAACAATTTTTGTTATATAACAGCGTCACTAAAATGCTTTTAATCACATCTAATTACAAAACAACCAATCCGATTAAGGCTTGACTAGATGCGCTGAATGCTGAATCTATACAGCAACTAATTGATTAACCGGTCCCATCCCTAAGGGTAGCTAGTCGTGTTCATATCAATTTCAGAGCAGACATTTACGATCAACTCCACCCTTGCATCAATCGAACAGAGCACATTGTACAGAGAACAAAGAACGATGGATGAGTCTTGTCGGTTCTTTCTGCCTGACCGCGTGAGGGATGGGGCAGGTCCATTGTGCATTTCAATTACCATCAAGCTGCCAGCACACTTGTTTGAACAGCGATCAGTGCTCATATCGGCCCTGCAGGTGGATTGGTTATGCCAGGCGGCCCTGTTTTCAGACTACATAAAAGTCAGAGTGCAAAAGACAAATTAGTCAATTTTCTCAGAAACTGTAAGCGGTAACGATGCATCTTCCCCCTGAGGGCTCAGACATCTTTCCTGAAGCTCTTTCTCTGCTTTCAGACGCTCTAATATGATTTTTCTTCTCATTATCATTGGCCTTTTATTTTTGCAGTGCATGATTGCCAGGGAGCAAAGAAGCACTTGGGCGTATTACAAGGGCCTCGCTGATGGTTTCTCCACAGCATGCTGGGTGAAAAGCGTAAGAGGGAGATCCTTTTAGAGCACAGCGCTCTGTCTGGAAGGTTTCCTAGAGCGGAGACAAAGCCAACTCTAGAGCGGAGAGGAAAGAACGAGAGACAAAAAAAAGAAGAAAGTGTGGTTGACTTGTGCCAGCTCAGCCCTTAGTAGCTTCACGCTCCAGCTTTCGTTTGCCATCAAAATTCAGTTTTTTCAGTGCGTGTTTCCCAAATTCGGGTCTGCTGTTGAGACCGACTAAACCCAAGCCTGCTTAAAACTGTTGTCTGGTTTGTTTCTGCAATTGATACGACCGCAACCCTGAGCAACTACTGAGGGAGAAAATTTATCTGTTATTGTATAATTAGCTTCCCTTAGCTGCTTGGCTATCTTTAGCGAACAGCCTACACTGTTCTTCGAATACATCCGCTACACAGTGCCAAACAGCAAGCAGTGCAAACATGAGAAAAACACTAAAGCTAGTGCAGCCTACTGTGTCATTACTAGCCCAAATGCTAAACCACTGCAGGAATGTGCTATTCACACTGATGATATAACATTTTAAGGTCAGTGAAATATTACAAAGACTTGCAAGAAGGGAGGGATCAAACTTAAGTTTTAACCAATCAACTTAGAGTTGCAATAAACCTGAGTTTAACTTCTAAACACATGTATGCTATGCATTTATGCGTGTGTCTGTGGGGGGATTAAATATCACTCACTACTGAGACACTCAGGTTCCACCTGGTCCGCTAATTACTGCAGTGCTGAAAGACACAGCATTCAGAACAACCAACACAAAGCTCAAACAGTGACAATGCCCTCTACAGTTTCCTCTAGGGGGAGTTGCATTAATTAGTATTAACCCCCCACCAGACATACGCAACACATTCATAAATCTCTCCTTGCAGCTCTACAGCAAAGCAACAGAGAAGAGTCCAGCTTGAGGTCAAATAAAAACGCTGTTGCCTCCCTGAAAGCATGAGGCAGTATGGCTGCAGTTAGCAGCTACTCTCTGGTTGCTGTGATTAATTTAGACTCCCGCCATTCTGCCACAGATCTGCAGGTTACTGTGCTATTACTTTGCTCAAACGGACCGACTTCTATCAGACAGATTCTCACCCGCAGTAAATGCGACATCGCAATAGAGGCCAGGCGAGGTAATAAATTGCTTTTAAGAGCGCTCTGACACTAAAAGACTGAGGACGGTTCTTCTGTTACAGACAGCCTTTGGGGAGCAGAAAAAATGACACTCAGACATTACTGCAGGACCATTTGACATGTCAATTTTTACCTCCTATTAAACTAATTCAGATACATTGGGCCCTCAATTGGTGTTCAAGGTCCCCAGTGCTGAGTCTCTCGCTTTTCCAGTCCCTCACTTCAAGAAGAATTGGACCTAAGCCACAGGTGTCAGATGAATGAAAAGCAATCATAAAACACAAACATAAATACCAATAACATTCTGCATAATAATATGCTGTGCAATATTAGCAGTGATTTTACATATTCTCTCTATTCCATCTATACGAGGGCAGAATTTTAAGAAATTATGGGCACGCTCCCAACACAAAGCCTGTTCCAAACATTTAGCTTTAATTAAAGCAATTATGCTTCAATTAATCCTTTTAAGATGCTGTATTGCAGCCCAAACCGAGGCTAGCGCTGCTGCAAGTACGCGTCACACGGAAGGCAATCCCAGAATGCACTGCGCTTGGCTCAGGGATTGCTGTTAAATAAATTGCCATTAAAAAGGAGCTGCTCATGTAGGCAGGATGAAGTCAGGTTCTGGAACAGAGCAGTTGTGCCCAGCAGACGAAACTTGGATGCCGTTTATACTTTCTGACAATTCTCTGCACACAAGCACAATCCTCACTTGGTGACCTTGCCTGCTGTGCAAACTCTCACCTTTCTCCATCTCATCTTCTGAGCATATGCTCGATCATGAACGTGCCTTCTGACGCTTCTCAGGTAGGAGACACCCTGCTGGATTCATACTGACCTTGCCAACAGTACTAACAAAACAGAGCAGAACAGAACTTTGCATTCTCACAGCAACTGTTAGTTAATTGGCCTGGTGGGAAGCAGATGAGCTCTGATGGACTCATAATGAAGCTTACGCAGATGACAAGCTGCAGTCCAAAATCTGAACACTGTCATCTTTCTTCAGCAGTAAAACCAGAAGTGAACTTTTAAAGAATACTCTGCCCATTTTTTCCATACAAGTTAATGACACCTGAGGCGCCAAGCTCCTCGTTTGAAGTCAATGTGATAGCTTTGAGGAACAGACTGCACCGTTCGCACCAGATTTATGAACAAGATCAATCAATTGATTCCAACAAACTAGACAAGGCAGTTCTCTCATGGACCCTCAAATCCGCACCAAGAAATCTAGAATTTAAGTTTTTCAGTGAATAATGACCTGCTACCACAACACTATCATATGACCTTAGAAGACCTGGAATAAAAATAATAGGTTGTACAGACCATTAACAGCCACAGTCCTCATTAATTTTTATTATATGGAAAAGAGCAACTACAATATTCTCCAAAAATTCACAAAAACGTGCATTGTGTACAGATGTTGAAATGACACGCGAGTGAATAATGACTAATTTCCTATTTTTCTTAAAACTTTAGATCCACTGAGCAGGGAACACACACTGAACCCGGCAGAACACACACACACACAGAGCTCATAAAACCTGTTATGGCAGAATGCTGTGGAGAAATGAACAGAGAAGTCTGTCATGAGGACCCCTCAGACAAATCAATATGACTGTAAGCTATCATTAAATTAACATAGAGGGAGTGTTACAAGTAACTGCATTTAGAGAATTGTCAAAATGTGATTTCTGGAAGTGTGAGAACAGATTTAGTCAAATGATTTTCTAAAAAAAACCCTAGTTCACTTTGACTGCAGAAGATAAGAAAAAACAAACAAGTAATAGTAAATAGTAAACAAACTGAAAGAGAAAAAAATGAAGGGGGGAATGATGTACAAAGCTAAACCCAGAATTCTGACATCAATAACTATGAACTTTACTAACTCTCCTTCCTATCTGTCTGCTCTGAGCTGTAGAAAAACAGGCCTAGAAGCTAATACACACAAGAAAGATGAACTCAGCACTTCTGTTTAATCTTCTCAAACATGGTAGATGTTTCAAAAGCTACTGTACCTACAGAAGCAGCATTTTAAGACAGGAGGTGCTGTACTGACACGGAAGCCATTTCAAAAGATAACAACTCAATCGAGCTGCCTTTTGAGGTAACGTCTCACTATGCATTAGACGGCACAGCCAACAAACACACTGACTATGGAAGCAGGCCAGCAAGGTATGCTACCGTAGCAACAGAGACTTGTGGATCCAAAGGAATTGTGGGTATTTTTTTCAGTCAGCCTGTGACTTCAACAGAACAAAGTTAGCAATGTGTTAATTCAGCCACATTTTTTGGTCACATTGTTGTCTTTCAGAAGTAAACGCACACATTCAACAGGTAAGACAGGGTTATGCGAGGTAAATCTAGCGTGTTATGTGTGAGGCAAGTTAAATCTAATGTGTTGATAAGGCATGTGAGATACTTATCATAATATCATAATTTTGATATTCTGACTTCATGCTTATAAGACTTCTAACAATTTGTGAACTGACTTTTTTGAAAGCTTACGCAGATTATCTGACTTTCCAAGCAAAATAATCATAAACACTCAAAAACAAACTAAAATGCCTACAAATGCCTAAAACTTTCCAAAGAACAAGAAAGCACACATGCATGGAGAAAGTTCTGATTAAACGGCAAAACAATGTTTTACTGAAATACACACAGCTGCTAGCACTCTAAAAACTTCATGCAAACTGTTAAAATAAACTAAATCTTTTGCTATTTCTGCCCAGTTTACATCATATTTCACTGACAGACTACACTAGCCTGTTTTTAAACCCACACACTGTCTCTGTGCGTCTCTGTGCGTCTCTGTGCGTCTCTGTGCGTCTCTGTGCGTCTCTGTGCGTCTCTGTGCGTCTCTGTGCGTCTCTGTGCGTCTCTGTGCGTCTCTGTGCGGTTAAAATTCTCAATGACAGACATCTCTATACTGCCCTACGATGCTTTGCAAGCTCTACAGGCTATAAAGAGCCAGTAATACAAATGCAACAGATGGCACTGCTTAGCGTTGCCTCATCCACATCTCTGTGATGATTCTGTTGCAGATCTTTAATGTTACCGCTATTCAAAAGCGCCACTAATCCGTTTGCCTCAGCCTTACAGTAAATGACACAGATTACTGCTCTCTACCAATCACACTTAAAAATTGTAACTCCCCAAAGCACCAAAACAAAATAAAAGAAAATACATTTATTTTCCAGCTGAGGAGTTCATTAGAGACAAGTAGCAATTAAAATAATAGTGGGCCAATGTAACATTTACTGCTAACAGTACTGACTCATCATCTGCAGCCCACAGGCTGTTGAGCTTTATGTAAGAGGCCGATGCCAACCAAAACAGCGACATTAACATAAGCTTAATTTTTACATTTGAGGAAAATGCAGTGCCTCCCCATGCAAAACTCAACCGGCGCTAGCGTGCTGTGGGCGATTAGCAGGGCACTGCTACGTGTATGCTAATACGTTCTGAGTGGTTGCTAGGGTGTTTTGGGTCATGCTGGACCAACTCCAAAAAATGTCTGATATCACGATCTCTAAGAACCAACAACAATGATGTTTGCTTACAAAGTTTTAATAATAACCGGTTTCCAATCACCTTCATCTTTATTTAGGAACAAATCTGCATGTGTCGTGTTTCACAAAAAATAGAACAAACTCTGTGATACATCTGGACCAGCGGAAAACAAAACTTGCATTACGTCAGAAATAGTGTTAAGACATTCTGTTCCCAGTCAGGCATAAATCTGCCGGCGGCTATAACTTTCAAAGTTACTGTTGTTTGAGGCAGAACGCCATTTTCGAATGATGATAATTATACCTGTGGAAAGCTCAGTTTCAATTCACATGCAACACAGATTAAATGCTGTAAAACTGTTTAAATGAAAAGGAAGGTGATGTAATTAACTGAGAGAGAAATAAAAACAGTTTCAAACCATGTGTAGCTGAAACAGAAAGAATATTTCTAGATGATACATGAAGATAGTTGCAAGTTGTATTTAAAACCATCTTACAACACACTTCTCTCACCTCTCTGATTTTGTCCCTTTTCTCCTTAGTATCAGGGTCCCCTGGGTCACCGTCGTTGACCCCTACGAGTTTGGGCAGAGGAACTGGAGGCAGTGGTTTGGGTCCATCTTTCTTCTTCAGGTCTTCGGCCACCTTGGTCTTCTCGGTCTGGATCTCTGCCTTCAGCTCCTCTTTGGACTTGCGGAGCTTCTCCTTGGCCTCCTGCAGCGCTCGCTCATGATCCGCCCGGATCTTGTCACGGAGGCTCTCCTCCTCCTCCCTGCAAAATATCAGGTCAGCAAAGTTACTTTAATACGTTTTAAAAATCAGACGTGAGGCTGAGAGTTCATTGGCAAGAGTCAACAGCATGTCGCCAGAAGATCAGTTATCGAAGCAATTTTGTAATTGCATTGAACAGTAAAAACAGTCCACAGGAATATGAAACAAACTCCACCCATGACAAATAAGCAAGGCCTTGCTAAAACAACACTGGATGCAAATCTAAATAGTCCCTCCAACACAGGTTTACATCAACTACTCATACATCAACAACTCCTTTCATCAGTCTTTCCAGGAAAATGCTAAAGATTTTACCAAATTTAAAATATCCTAACAAATCTCCCACTAAATCCATCAGAACATTTACTAAATTACATCTGACTCAGCGAACGTATGACTCACTTACTGAACCCAAAATCATTACTTTTATTTATGTCTGACCTGAAATGAACTGGGAACTGTTACCATGTTACTAAAGATCTGTGCTGTTACTTACTAGCTGTTCATATAACAAAATACAGATTTGTTCATGCTACATACTTGTTCAACTGCGAATTCTTTCATAAATGGTATTTAAATACAAAATTCCTACATAAAAAAAAGTTACAATAGTGCCAGTTGGTACTAATGTACTTCAGACCAATTTAGGAAGGTGAACGCATAAGAAAATATTCTATGCAACTTTTTCTTGTGCTACACAGGGGATGTAACGTTATATCCTACCAATTCAACCATCCATCCATGCATTGTATATGTATATGTATAAGAATAGGGTGGAGAGGATTGAGGTTTTGTGAATCAATAAAGCACACTAGACTGTACAGAGAGCTGAATGGACTGTAAAGAAAACAGGTCAGGTGGATACAGTGACACAAAAGGAGTGATATGCTGAGACGATGTGGGTTATCTCAGAGCCCTGCACCCCCGTTCTATACAGCCTGAAAACACTTGACATTTGATATCCAGACTTGGTGAGGAAGACAAACCCTTGAATACCCCATCAGCCCATTTCAGCCCTGAAAACACACACATTCTCCGAGACGGTTGTTTGCATTGACCACCCAACTTGTTGCTCACACTAATGCAAATTAAATCTCCTTTATGCTATAACTGGTTAACATACATTCCATTAATAAACAATCCCTAAACATTAACTGCCAATTATTAACCATACTTAGCTTGTGAATGGCATTAATGTTGCCATACTTCAACCATTATAGAAAAAAACAGTTGCAGGGGGTTAAATGGTTAGTTTGCAAACAGTGGCATATGTGAGGTGGAAAGATGTGGGCACTAATGGCTTCCTGCGAGGGACAGGAGAGCAAAGGGCTCCACTAATGACAGTAAACACCAATAACACACTGCACTGCATTAGAGTGCAGGCGCCTAACGTCTACAGCGACGCTCCACTATAATGGATTTACCTAAAAATCTCAGCCTGCAACCACTCACCCCCTCACTTTATTTTTTGTTTTGTTTTTTGAGCCTACAGTCTTTCTCGGTCTCTCATTCTGAAAGCTGCAGTAGCGACGGGGCGAATTCACGGAGGACGTATAATGTCAAACGCGCCATTAGAAGCATGGCAACATTTGTCTGAATCAATTAACCCAACTGAAGCAAAGTCAAAACTGGGCAAATCAAAGTGTGGCTGCAATAACATGTTTAGCTAAATCCGTTGCATACGGATCTACTTTTCATGAATAATTTCATTATTGCCGCTTATTATGTGAACCCGCCTACAAGCCCTAGGTGTAATTTTCTTTGGAATCGAACGTGGCCATTATATAAGCTTCCTCTGTAAGTCTTAAAATTATACAGACAGAACAACAATTTAACATCAAATATTTAACTTGTCAAGGACTGAACACTATAAATGTTTGTCTAATTAAAAGATACAAGGCAAGATCCTGTTTCAACAGGAACGTTTTATTAACTTAAATAGCTTTTTTAAAGAAGTTTTGGGTAAAACTGGCATAAGCCCTTTATAGCATATATAAATGCAGTCAAATGCATATGTTTGTATATACTGTTTGATATGCCTTGACACTTAAATATTTGCTCTGAGTTTATGCAGTAAAATGTACAGTGGCAGTAAAAATCTAGTTGAAAAAATACAGGCATGTTATTCACAATATCATGTAAAAATAAATTCAGCGTGACATTTATGTGGTTGGTTAGCTTTGCGCTGTCTAAAAGGAACGTTAAAATATCATAACTGATCAATAAATCACACAGCACAAGACAATATACCAAAGAAAAACACACAAGTATGCCTAGCAGCAACATCAGCTACCCTTCACACTGTAATGCATAAAATAACATTGGTGTTGGATAATGGACACTACATTCCTCTGCCATGGTAACAGAAGGCCGAGAAATTCAACAGAACTTGGCGGCGTGACGAGATAATCAAGCATTGATCTTATTACACCCACCAGGAGCAGGTGTTAAGATGTCTCAGCTTCCATCAATTAGTTTTGTGTGTTTAAACTAAAACACAAACTAACACAATTCCACCCACAGCTACTCTGAGGAAAATCTCCTACAATGACCATTGCCTACTGAAGCGTGAAGGTCCAGAACCACTTTGAGCTTTTATCTCCTGTGTGGGGCTCTCTGGGTGTAAAACAGGTTCTCATTCCGGTACGGCAGATTAATTCTGCATGCCTCGGGAGACCCAATCTGTCTCAGACAGCCCCGTTCCTCAGCCCCATCATTAGACTTTGATCAGGGCTCATTTTCTGCCTTGCTCCCATACAGAGATACAGATAGAGATAAAGAGAAGGGAGCCCTGAGAGAACGGAAAAAAGCTGACAGAAATCTGCATCATCAAGGAGAGCCTGAGATCTTCAATTCTGTTATCTCGTAATAAGTGGAATGCAAATCCCAGCCCGTCCGCTGATAAAACATCCCATAATATGCAGTCTCCGTTACTACCAACTCCGTTGATACAGACCTACAGCGTTTGCAAATGTTTGCGTGCACACGTTCCCCTCGAGAACCGAGTTTTTAACCGAAACCCACCTACACCTGCGTAGCCGTGTGGATGCTGGCCTACTTCGTAGAGGCTAGAAGAAATAAGGTCAGCAACTCATATGTCCAATACGTAGCTCGGGAAAGGCCCTATTCCTCGCCCTCCCCCATCGTTCTGTTTCTTGCTCCGTCTTGCCTTTTGAGAGTTCAAAGACGCAACGTTGTGTGGTTGATTCTTTCTGTATCATTCTCAGCCCGGAGGTACCCAGGGGAAGAGCAGTCTCCCGGTATCAAATGATGCGTACAGGTCTGACTGCTGCCTTAAAGTGGGCAGCACTTGAGCAAAGAGAAGCTCTCTTTTCACCTTCCTACATTTTTCATGCGTCTTCTTAAAAACACATCTCCTTTTTGACTTCCGTGTCTATTTTGCCCCTTATTCTGTTTGACGTAAGCCTGACACACAGGACGGACAACCGGGCACTCACTGATGTTTTGTCACAAGAGGTTTCCCCAAGATGTCTGTCTGTGAGGAAACATAAATGTAGGCTGTTAGTTGTGACAGCATCACCGTTAAACCCGCAGTGCTCATTGACTGAGGTGACATTTGGATTTGTTTCTTGTTTACTGGAAAACAATCACATAAATGCTTTTGTTATGGTTACAGAGGACATTTTAAGCTATGAAACTTGCAGGGTGTATTAATGATAGCAAAGCCCTGCTATATTTTAAAAGGTCAAGAGAAAAATCTCATGTCACGACTCCTTTAATCTTTACTAACCATCACAAACATGAACCAGCATCATATTGGTATTAATAGCTGAGCATGTATTACCCAATTACATGTATTCATGCAAATAATGTCGCAGTGGACAAATCTATAGACACCAAAAAGACAACAGCCACAGCAGCAGATACAACAACATCTGTCAGCACAACGTGTTAACACGATGTTCAATTCAATAAAAGAGAAATCAATTATGAAAAATAATAGACTGTGAGAAAAGTGAGAAAACACATTTTTAAGGTAATTAAAGTTACACATTTAATCAATTACAAACAATGTTAAAATAGCTTTAAATATCACAGCACTTTCCCAACACTATAATCTCATTAGTGGCAATAATAGCATTTGTGATCATCATTTGTAATTATCTGACAGTAATTTAACTTGTTTGATTCTAATGAGTGATTTCACTTTGTTGTATAAAATATAGTTTTTTTCTTCCAAGCTTAATGGCTACCACTATAATTTTTAACCTAAATTAAAATTCAGATGCAAGCCAATTACTGTTGCATTTCATGTGAATTGCAATGTCCATTTCACTAAAGGCATATCTCCTACAAAATGCCAAAACACAGCAAGACACTTCAACACAACACACATTTGCTCTGCCTCTGTCAGCCATCCAAAGGCAATGACCAGATTCTTATTAAGTGCTGGTCCGATTACCACTCTGGACCTGTGAGATGGATCACACAAACTCCATCTCCACCAGTGAAGGACCTCTTCAAATTAAGCTGTGTTTTACTAAAGCTCTGCCAGAACAGGTACGTTCCTCAGCTCAGCAGAACATTTTTCACTGTGATCGAATCTCTGACACGGCGTCAAACGAGGCTCCTCCAATCTGAAGCGGTACCAGCACATCTAAAGAACTGAAATTGAAAAATAAACGAGTTTATCAGAAAGGTTCTGGTTCAGCCCAAGCAGCACGCTTCCCCGGTTTCAGATGAGCCTCGAAGCACCGTGTCAGGTTAGCAGGTGCAAGCGCTAACTCAATTAGTTACATCATCCAACCGAAGTGGCGCACTTTTAAGCAAATATGAGCCACTTCCACCAATCTTTACGCCACCCACCAGGACAGCCGCAGGGGAGTGACCTGTTGTTCCACACCAATCAGGAAGTGAGTCCTTGAAAGACCAAGCAAAACTGTGATAGAATTAAAAACCCAGACTTCCCAGAGGACATATGTAGAAACCTGTTCGGGTGGGTCTATTTTTCCCTCAGGAAGCTAGGTCAATTAATGTTTGGCGGATGTAATTTGGAAATGTAATCCTGTCCGAATCTAACAGACCTGTGTTTTTTCTCCTTGCACAATTATGGATCAAATTACCTGGCTAACTTTGGCACCCACTGAGGAAGCTAATGTGATTCTGTGATTGTGGATATTATATTTTCATAATGCTTATCCCCATTTATTTCGACCTTTATCGAATGCCGTTACCAAAGCCAATTTTCTCATTATGTGCAAATCTGCCACAGCCTAGTGCACCTTCATTATGGACTTAAAACCGTTTTTGCAAATTTCTGGGTACAATAACAGTAGGTGGTTCAAGTACCGCCTGATGGCATCCCATCTAATGTAAAACCAAAATTAAACCAATAAAGAGAGTCTGACCACTTACTGCTGAGAACAGCAACTAGAAGCACAAAACTTAATCCTCATTGCACTTCATTCTTTCCTTTAATTACATACTGCATGTTATAAATCACACTATTTATTTAAATAGATTTCATAATGTGTCTGTAACATCCATATACTTTAGAAATAACTTAAGACTATAATTCCTGTCTGAATGATTATATGGAAGGATAGATGTCCTATACAAATAACTGTCAACTCAAATAAGTAGTAAGTAGCAGTAAGCATACACACAGACAGACAGACAGACACACAGACAGACAGACACACACACACACACACAAACACACACACACCTGAGGTCATATAAACAAGGTCACTGGTACTAATTAAAACTGGCAAGCCCTGGTAAAAAAAAAAAACCAACAACTGTCAGTCACCGGTAAACAAGTACACACACTGATCTAATACTTCACACCAACAGGCATTATGAGACACCGGCTGGCATGGATCACAGTGCCCTCAGGGGCAAAGGCGGAGCACACAGAGAGCTTGTGTTCGGCACTGGAGCTCGTGACCAGGATGAGCTCAATGGGTCATGAGTGAAAGCAGATGGGCAGCGGCTCCAATAAACATGATACATTATTCATGAACAAACAGTGACTCTGCCTCTTCAGATATATCAAGACTGACTTACAGTTTAGCCTAAAACAGATGGAGCTTTTGGGACGAGGCAGCGACCGACGAGATGCTTCAAAGAAGAATGTTTGTACACAAACGGAACAGGCTGTTCTTTTTAAACAGAACCGTGGAAGTGAATCTGCTCATTCAATTCAATCTCTTTGCGCGATACATAATGTTCCAAAGCAGATTTAAAAATAATGGAGCCTCACAACTTTCAGTGAGCAAACAAAAAGCACTGGTGGCAGGAAAATTTCGCTTCAGATGTTTAGTTAGAATGAGAAATAAAAGAATAGTCAGCAGGGAAAGCCCATTTTCTTCTGGCTGGCAGACAAATATCTAAACAAACTTAAACAAACATACATCATTGTGTTGAATTAGGATTAGTAGCAACGTGATTCAAGAACACTGGACTCAAAGTTGCAACAGCTGAGAGTGCAAAAAAAAACTCAATTATAAATCGCTTTATATAAATACAAGTCAGATTAAACCAAGCTACAAAATAATTATGGAAAAAATGACCAATTAAAATAATACCCTGAGGCGACAATACTTTATCTAAAGCCAGATGAATTAAAGTATTTGCAAGACACCTGACAACATCTGACTAAAGTAAATCTGCTCAAACCATATAACACATTTCATTAAATTCCTTAAATTCCTGGGCTAAGAGCTAATGCTAATAATGACTTCAATTTGACTTTGTATATTTAAATGTCACTCAGGTAAATGGGTCATTATGACAACAGTAAAGATGACATAAACATGCCTATTTTGCAATACACAAACATCCATTTACTACATCAAGTCTATCTGATGGAGAAAAAGGAGAATGGCATCAAACTACATGCTACATGATGAACAGATACAACCATCTCTGAAATGCCAGACAGATCAGCAATATATCTATACGGTCATTATGGGACACAGAATCACATTTAATTGCACAGCACTGATAGGTTGAGATGAATCACATGATTATCTTGAACGCTGGGAACATAGTGGTTTATTGTGTGGTCACATCCTGCTCCAGACAGGATCCCATTACCTGCTTCTCTACAATTTGACTACAGCCTGAGGAGATTAATGCTTACACTGCCTGTTCTTTAGCATAAGACCTTCAGGTCAAAGTCATCTTACAGGTGGAGCTGAGTTTCATAACTGAATGATTCTGGAATGAAAAAGTACCACGGCATAACCATTAATATTGTTCATCTTATTATAACTCTGCGTTTGTGATACAGACAACTTGCTATCTAAGCTAAGATACTACACTAACTTAAAGGAATGTTTATTTAATAACATACAAAATAATACAAAAATGAATATTATACACTTACACTGAAAATGGGACCCATGTTTATTAATACAAGAAGACAACCGAGACTTGAAGCTTTTATTTGAGTCGGTGTGCAAGACCCTAGCAACCAGCAAGAACACACTTAGCAACAGCACAGCTTAGGTGCAAAGAACCACTGGGAACACTGCAACCACACAGCAACCCTGGCAACAACCCACAACATCCAAACACCCACAACAAATTGAAAATAGTGGATGTTTCTCTGCAAGCAACATGACCATCATGCAAATTAGCCCCACCCAGAATCCTTTCCTCACTCCTCCCCCAGCACCCACAACCAAGACTAGTGGTTTTCAGTTAAACACTTTACAAACATTAAGCAATCCCTTACGCAAGCGTGCTCGCAAACATACATGCAGCATTTCTGACTGTATTTTAGCTGCACTTTGAGAGAACAGTGCCATCGAAACAAGAACACCAACAAGTTAATATTTCATCAGCTAGTTGCAGCTCAGCAGGTTTATATTTCTGTGTATTTAAAATCTCTGTGCGATGCTGAAATGTTTTCATCCTAGCTTCAGGACGGTCCTCAGTCACACTAATGCTTTTGAGACACAGTCAGCATGTGCCAAATGAGATACATTTCCATAAACAGGGAAAGCGTGGATGAGCACGGAAACACAGACAACAGGCTCCATTTAACTCCAATGTTTCCATCACTGCATTACAACTATGTGATTAAACCACACGGAGGGAATAAAGACATTCAAACTATTGCCATGTTATCAGAGCCCCAGATCAGAGCGCAATTTCTGTTATTTAAGCGGCAATGCCGCTGTGAACATTTGGCTACACTGCCATCATCTTTCAGTGTTGATTACAACCAGACAGGCCACATAAAGTTTGCATGCTGCACTGCAGAACTGAAACGGACATCATTCACAAAGTTCTCCCTCAACCGACTGTTTGTTTATATTAATATTATAAGTAAATTGATCATTCTTGAGCTACCGAGAGGAATGCAGTAATCTCAGTCACTAACACGTTCTAGCCTTGGTTAAACACATTCTGCAGAACTCCACAATGTGTGCAGACAGCCTCCAGATTCCATCAGCACCTGGTTATAACCTCAATCTACCTGCACAGTCCTGTTGTTCCCTGAGGAACCAACCAGCCCTGGTGTTTATGCACCATGTTGCCAGACATTTTTTATTTACACATTTCAATTAATAGCCCAAAAAACCCTGAAACTCATACACACATACGTTATTTTGGCCCAATATTGCACCTTTCTTCTCAGTACAAAAGAAACCACAAATAAGACTAAATAAATCATCACAATCACAACAAATAGTGCCTTACTGAGACCCTGCTCTGCTCTGAAAACTGACAGTACAAGAAGGAACTCAAAGGATAAGACAGAAGCAACACTTAGTGGCCCCTGTGGCGACAAAGAAGCACAAATCGCTTTCTTTCACTGAGGTTCACTTAAACTCTCAATGAAACACAACCACACAGAGAGCCAAACCACTGACTGCGTGGCTACAACCGGCTAAGGAGCGACAGAAAAGCCTTTTATGTTTTTGTAAGTATTGCTGGGGGGAAGAAAAGGGTGAAAACATAAATTGCAGTATGAAAGAAAATGCAGAGAACAAGAATGCAAGAACCAGGGCAATCTCACTCTACTTCTGTAGAAAATAGTGAAGGCAGGTCTGCTGTATGTGGGTGTATTGTGGTTCTCTGCTTGGCTGTTAGTTATGCTTTTGGAGTTTTTCTGGTAAAGCTTTTGAATTGTAAGTCTTACTTGGAACAAGAAGAACAACAACATTCCAAAGATTTCCGGCTCTGAATCCGGGTTCAGTGCCCTGGATTAGAGCATTAAAAATTCTTTCAAACCACTTCAGGTCACAGTGATGTCAACAAGAACACTACCAGTGAACTGCCTGTTCAGTCTGTTCACACCTTCATGTGTTTTGAAGGAATTTCTGTTAACGTATTCCTAATGTAATTTGCAAAAGTAACTTGGAAAAGCTTAGGCTAAGTAGTTATGAATTTCATTATATATAGTCACAAATCTCTATACTGTAAAAGCACAGGCAGAAAACTAAGACACTTTTAGTGTCCTGGAGGGGAGGCATTGAATATGCCCTTACATTAGTGAATGTCTAATTAGGGGCCTCCATTAAAATGTGTCCTGGGCCACATAATTTAAGCGACAGCCCTTCTGCATTGATGTAAAGTATCAGACTAAAGCAAGCCAAAATTGATAACTATACAAGCACCATGAACTTAAACTGTGTACTAAGACATTTGTACATTTTCACCAGCTGCATAAAGGCATTTTTGTTACGTTACACCACCACAAACACAAGGTACGACTGAAGAGAGTAATGGACATTTTGGATCGCTCACCTGTGTCGATGTTCATCGTGCGTTCCCACGCCATGTATAACCTGTCTGCTGCTGTGTCTCGTCTCCTTCTCCGACTCGATGTGCGGTATCAACACATCCTCCAAGCCGAAGTCAAACCGTTTGTGTTTGGAATTGTCCGGTAAGAAGAAAAAGGCTCCAAAGCACAAGGTGATGAAGGCACTGAGGATGAGGAGGAGTATGAACTTCTCAGAGAGCCGTAAGGTGGCTCTGTGGTGGGGGAATGTGGAGGCACCTGGTGAGAGGGTAGGTATCCTACGTCCCGAGAGAGGCAAAAGAGCCGGCGTGGTCATATTTTGATAATAAACTAGAATTTGGTGGGATAAGGGACAAGGCTTTTGTTCTGTGTCTGCAACACTATCTCATTGTGGTGAAAGTTAACTCTACTGCCAAATGTCTATTTATCCCCTAAAAAGGCAAGTTGTAGGTCAGAAAAATGGATTCCTCTTGCTCTGAAAACAAAGGAAAGACATTTTTAGACAATTATGGGGAATTAACCAAAACCTTGCTATTAAAAATGAACTTCAGTTTTCATGGTGATTATGTTAAAAAGCAGAAAGAACATGACTTTAAACGTTATTAAAGGCATGTAAAGCAATTCAAATGAGTTATGATCAAGTTATTTAGCATTAATATGTTATTCTAGCATTAATCCATCAAAAAATAAACCAAAAAATAAATTTGTTTCATTGTTTTAATGTTTTGTTCAATTGTTTAATGTTTTGAACAATTTGATGCATCACACTGTCAAATACACATGAAAAGAAACTAAGGGGGTGTAAAATAAAAGCTAAGGGGTGTAAACAACGTACCTGCAATATCACAATAACAAACAAACGAATAAATAAATGCCTTTGAAAATGTGTCAACAACAAACATAGACAAGTTAACATCCTGTTACCAGACAGACTTTGACAACGTGACACCTGTTCAAGCGTTTGCGGAAGATTGCATCAAACTAGCACATGATGTGCAATGCAAAACCTCTTAGTAAACCAACAGCGTTGATCTATATAAATGTGCTGTAAGAAATGTGCACGTACCGTTGAGGTCTTTTTATCATTCTGATCCATGATCCTCGCTTTGATCCAAACGCATCTTGATGTCAAAGCGGGTTGGGTCGAGTCGTAATCTTCACTACAAATCGCCAGTCCGCCCTCGCCGCCAGTTAGGCGTATTATCATCTAAAACTGGCAACAAACTGGTATTGTATCGCTACAGAAACAGCTTGAGAGGCATTTATCACACGTTATCTAAACACGTAGAAATCGACAGACCGGGCAGAGGGCAATGGTTGATCGCACTGGACGTATTCGCTCGTTTATGTTAAAGACAAAAGTTCCCGTCGCGTACCGCTTCTGTATCGGTAATATCGCGGTATCCAGCACAGGCCCGATCCGCTTGATGCCGTGGCCGCGTCTCTGAACCGGAGAGGAGCTCGTAACTGACCAGCCGATACGAGCATGAAAATAAAGCACTGGTGTGTGGCAACTACCCAGTGTACACACTATCGAGGGCGTTTAGTATCTACACGTAATGCCCTGTTTTGTTAAAATATTAAGCCGGACGTGTGCTGCGCCTTTTTTCCTCCAGTAAAGGCATGTAGCTGGCAGCCGTGTAGCGGACCGTTCGCGTCCTCACACCGCTGCATCACCTTGTTGGTGCCTCGGGATAAATCGGCGCCATGGACCATAAATCCATAATTAATGTCCAGAAGAACAAGTTGCCAAGTTCATGGTAACGTCCCTGCCTCGGCGCACTGGATCCTACGCGGTGGTCACCACCTCCCGTGTGCCTTCGTTCCCCTTTATTTCTGTAGCCGTGCGCGCCGCCAGGCTCCCAATATCCAGGATGTTGTTACTGCAACAGATACTCCTCCTCTCCGTCCACCGACATCCAGTCAGCCTCCGTTTAGTAAACCCAGGGAGGGTCGCTCAAGTACGTGTCTAGTTAGGCAACGTAAAGGTTTCATTTCCTTTATGCCTGTCTCTGTTCTTCCCACCACTGAAAAGCACCCAGCTTTCCGTTTTTGTTTACAACTACAATTACAATAACGTTTGCAATGCAAAATAAAAAACAAATGCAAAACAAATACAGTTTCAACCTCAACCTTAAAAGGTCACAGAGATTATTAGTTGTGTTTTATGCGTTTAAAAACATTTTCATTTGTTATTGGATAAACCTTCCCTACAGATAATGGTTGCATTATTTGTTAAAGCATTTGTTCTTTTCAACATTACATATAGTTAAATACATGTTATTAACCTTTAAAGGATGCAATACTAGGTTTATCTGCACAGACATAAACTAGATCCATCTAGAGACATACTGGCATGCTGCTGAGCCTCAGAAAAATTAGATCAGCCTGTGGCCTAGTCCTTGAGCTGCCATAAGTGTAATTCTTTTGTCTTGATTTACAGATGATATACCGCACTAACCAACAGAGTGTGTCAATGCTGACGGCACTGGAGAAAGAAAATCATATGAGTCATGCCCAAGCAGGCATTGGAGAGGAGACTGGACATGGCATCACTCAGCTTAAGAGACACACATTTGACACCCGACAGAACTCACTGTCAGAGCGAGATGTTCTGCTTCGCCGAGTTTCTCAGCTCTCAAGAACGAGACACGGGCTGAGAGGAAAATCATCATGAACTTTATACTTAAACACAACAGCGAAAACAGAAGACAAAGGAGAGGAGACAGTATTATTTTTATCCATCCTTCAGGAGGTCTGTGTAATGAGACAGAATGTGTTGTGAGCCTTTGAACTCAGGAACAGCGAAAGGTGACAGTTTTAACCCAGCAGATGAAGGCAATACGGCTTCAACCTTGAGAAGTCCAGACTAGGACGATCTGATTGGCTCTGCAGGACCAAAGCTTCTGTCGATTAAATATCCTGTCACCAATAAACGTAGATAAAGGGCGACTGTCTGTGATGTTCTGAGGTTAACGAAGCGACACGGGACACGACATTCCCATATAACACCAGCATACAGGGAAGTGTGACGGCCCAAAACGTTTATGAGTTTTATCTACAGAAAAGAGCTGAAGATTAGGGCCAGTCTGCAGAAATGATTAAAGTTTGACAGGTTCATTAGAAATTGAGTCTGAAAGCCTAAGTATCTTTCTATCAGTTTTCCACTCATAAATTAAACTACACTACCATGAGCCCCTGAGTCACATACTCTATATTTTGAACTATCATTGTGGATTTACCCCATAAGCTACGATACTAATTCACTATAGAGCTGCATTTGTTACTATAGTAGCTTGCTTATGTCCCAGCAAACATTGGCCATGAATGCACGGCAAATGCACGTTTATATTTGTAATAAAAGAGGAAACTGGTATAAAAAAATAAACTTTGGTCTGGTTTTTGTTTAGATGTGTTTTATTGGGACATTACCATCCCAAACATCAACTACAACATAAACAAGGGATAAAATGCAAAGGTTGAATAGCATGTTGCCCATCATTAGGTCTTGTTTTAAATTAGCATCTCATGAACTGTTACTAAAAATATCAGAGGTGCCCAAAGGGATTAAACACTATGTTATGCAAGTTGTCCTGGAAACCACATTTCGCCTGGTGAATGAATTATTGACAAACTGCTAATGTTAACCAACCCAACTGAATAATTCAGTCTCAACACTGTGCCAGATTCAAAAATTTCTGGCACTGGGTTTATTCTTCCTGTGCTGATGTGATAAAGAAGCTTTTAGCTCAAGTTGTGAAGCACTGTCACAACAATCTGCTCCTGGTACGTGATGTGACATGAGGACGACGGCTGATGAGCAGTTCTCACCTTCCAAAGGATTGATGGGAGATTATAGATCCAGGTAAAGACTGCAGCCTATCGCCCAGACGTCAGTCTTACGCCAGTGGATGCAACAAACGAATCATTTGCATCGTGGAGACAAAGAGATGAAATGTTGAAATGAATATGCATTGGGCAAAAAGTGTGAATGATAAACGAACTGAAAATATAGAGACTGCAGAGGTAAATGATGCCAAAGAACACAATGTGTCACAGACAGACAGATGACAAATCAAATGAAAGACAGAGCCAGAACAGAGAGCGCATCTGATATCCCTAGACACTATGGTGAGAAGCTTTAACCCCGTGAGGATTATGTAAAGATGTACACAA